>JBBAXF010000244.1:0-34501 GCA_037837765.1 Delichon dasypus | reverse complement strand
TGGGGTAATTCCAGCCCCAATCCCACCCCAGATCCATGGGGTAATTCCAGCTCCAATCCCACCCCGGATCCATGGAGTAATTCCAGCCTCAATCCTATAATGGATCCATGGGGTAATTCCAGCCTCAATCCCATCCCGGATCCATGGGGTAATTCCAGCCCCAATCCCATCCTGGATCCATGGGGTAATTCCAGCCCCAATCCCATAATGAATCCATGGGGTAATTCCAGCCCCAATCCCATCCCGGATCCATGGGGTAATTCCAGCCCCAATCCCACCCCAGATCCATGGGGTAATTCCAGCCCCAATCCCACCCTGGATCCATGGGGTAATTCCAGCCCCAATCCCATCCCGGATCCATGGGGTAATTCCAGCCTCAATCCCATCCCGGATCCATGGGGTAATTCCAGCCTCAATCCCATCCCGGATCCATGGGGTAATTCCAGCCCCAATCCCACCCCAGATCCATGGGGTAATTCCAGCCTCAATCCCATCCCGGATCCATGGTGTAATTCCAGAACCAATCCCATCCTGGATCCATGGGGTAATTCCAGCCTCAATCCCATCCTGCATCCATGGGGTAATTCCAGCCCCAATCCCATCCCGGATCCATGGGGTAATTCCAGCCTCAATCCCATAATGGATCCATGGGGTAATTCCAGCCCCAATCCCACCCCGGATCCATGGGGTAATTCCAGCCCCAATCCCACCCCAGATCCATGGGGTAATTCCAGCCCCAATCCCACCCTGGATCCATGGGGTAATTCCAGCCCAAATCCCATCCCGGATCCATGGGGTAATTCCAGCCCCAATCCCATCCTGGATCCATGGGGTAATTCCAGCCCCAATCCCACTCTGGATCCATGGGGTAATTCCAGCCTCAATCCTATAATGGATCCATGGGGTAATTCCAGCCCCAATCCCATCCTGGATCCATGGGGTAATTCCAGCCTCAATCCCATCCTGGATCCATGGGGTAATTCCAGCCCCAATCCCATCCCGGATCCATGGGGTAATTCCAGCCCCAATCCCATCCCGGATCCATGGGGTAATTCCAGCCCCAATCCCACCCCGGATCCATGGGGTAATTCCAGCCTCAATCCCATCCCGGATCCATGGTGTAATTCCAGAACCAATCCCATCCTGGATCCATGGGGTAATTCCAGCCTCAATCCCATCCTGCATCCATGGGGTAATTCCAGCCCCAGTCCCATCCTGGATCCATGGGGTAATTCCAGCCCCAATCCCATCCTGGATCCATGGGGTAATTCCAGCCTCAATCCCATAATGGATCCATGGGGTAATTCCAGCCCCAGTCCCGTCCTGGATCCATGGGGTAATTCCAGCCTCAATCCCATCCTGCATCCATGGGGTAATTCCAGCCTCAATCCCATCCTGGATCCATGGGGTAATTCCAGCCCCAATCCCACCCCAGATCCATGGGGTAATTCCAGCTCCAATCCCACCCCGGATCCATGGAGTAATTCCAGCCTCAATCCTATAATGGATCCATGGGGTAATTCCAGCCCCAATCCCACCCCGGATCCATGGGGTAATTCCAGCCCCAATCCCATCCTGGATCCATGGGGTAATTCCAGCCCCAATCCCATCCCGGATCCATGGGGTAATTCCAGCCCCAATCCCACCCTGGATCCATGGGGTAATTCCAGCCCCAATCCCACCCCGGATCCATGGGGTAATTCCAGCCCCAATCCCATCCTGGATCCATGGGGTAATTCCAGCCCCAATCCCACTCTGGATCCATGGGGTAATTCCAGCCCCAGTCCCGTCCTGGATCCATGGGGTAATTCCAGCCCCAATCCCACCCTCGATCCATGGGGTAATTCCAGCCCCAATCCCATCCCGGATCCATGGGGTAATTCCAGCCTCAATCCCATCCCGGATCCATGGGGTAATTCCAGCCCAAATCCCACCCTGGATCCATGGGGTAATTCCAGCCCCAATCCCATCCCGGATCCATGGGGTAATTCCAGCCCCAATCCCACCCCAGATCCATGGGGTAATTCCAGCCCCAATCCCATCCCGGATCCATGGGGTAATTCCAGCCCCAATCCCACCCTGGATCCATGGGGTAATTCCAGCCCCAATCCCACCCCGGATCCATGGGGTAATTCCGGCTCCAATCCCATCCTGGATCCATGGGGTAATTCCAGGCCCAATCCCGTCCTGGATCCATGGGGTAATTCCAGCCTCAATCCCATCCCGGATCCGTGGGGTAATTCCAGCCCAAATCCCACCCCATATCCATGGGATTCTCCAGAACTTTTCCCATCCCTGATCTGTCAGATCCACCACTTTTCCCATCCCAGATCGGTGGAATCCTCCACTTTTCCACCCCAAATCCATGGGATCCTCCAAAACTTTTCCCACCCCTTATCCATAGGATCCTCCACTTTTCCCACCCCAGTTCCATGGGATTCTGCAGAACTTTTCCCACCCCATATCCATTGGATCCACCACTTTCCCCACCCCATATCCATGGGATTCTCCGGAACTTTTCCCACCCCAGATCCATGGGATCCGGAACTTTTCCCACTCCAGAACAGCAGGATCCACCAGCACTTTTCCCACCCCATATCCATGGGATCCTCCAGCACTTTTCCCACTCTGGATCCATGGGATCCTCCAGAACTTTTCCCACCCCTGATCCATCAGATCCTCCAGAACTTTTCCCACCCCAAATCCGTCGGATCCACCACTTTTCCCACCCCATATCCATGGGATCCTCCAGCACTTTTCCCACCCCATATCCACAGGATTCTGCAGAACTTTTCCCACCTCAGATCCATTGGATCCTCCAGAACTTCCCCCCCCCCCATATCCATGGGATCCACCAGAACTTTTCCCACCCCATATCCGTGGGATCCTCTGGAACTTTCCCCACCCCATATCCATGGGATCCTCCAGCACATTTCCCACTCTGGATCCATGGGATCCTCCAGAATTTTTCCCTTCCCTGATCTGTCAGATCCACCACTTTTCCCACCCCAGAACAGTGGGATCCTCCACTTTTCCCACCCCATATCCGTGGGAACCTCCAGCGCTTTTCCCACCCCTGATCCATCAGATCCTCCAGAACTTTTCCCACCCCATATCCATGGGATTCTCCAGAACTTTTCCCACCCCATATCCATGGGATCCTCCAGAACTTTCCCCACCCCATATCCGTGGGATCCTCCAGAACTTTTCCCACCCCAGATCTGCGGGATCCTCCGGAACTTTCCCCACCCCATATCCGTGGGATCCTCCAGAACTTTTCCCACCCCATATCCATGGGATCCTCTGGAACTTTCCCCACCCCATATCCATGGGATCCTCCAGAACTTTTCCCACCCCATATCCATGGGATCCTCTGGAACTTTCCCCACCCCATATCCGTGGGATCCTCCAGAACTTTTTCCACCCCGGATCCATGGGATCCTCCAGAACTTTTCCCACCCCAGTTCCATGGGATCCTCCAGAACTTTTCCCACCCCATATCCATAGGATCCTCCAGAACTTTTCCCACCCCATATCCATTGGATCCACCACTTTCCCCACCCCAATCCATGGGATTCTCCAGAACTTTTCCCACCCCAGATCCAGAGGATCCTCCACTTTTCCCACACCATATCCATGGGATCCTCCAAAACTTTTCCCACTCCTTATCCATAGGATCCTCCACTTTTCCACCCCATATCCATGGGATCCACTAGAACTTTTCCCACCCCAGTTCCATGGGATTCTCCAGAACTTTTCCCACCCCTGATCCATCAGATCCTCCAGAACTTTTCCCACCCCATATCCATGGGATCCACCATACTTTTCCCACCCCAGATCTGCGGGATCCTCCAGAACTTTCCCCCCCCCATATCCATGGGATCCTCCAGAACTTTTCCCACCCCAGGTCCGTCAGATCCACCACTTTTCCCACCCCATATCCCTGGGATCCTCTGGAACTTTCCCCACCCCATATCCGTGGGATCCTCCAGAACTTTTCCCACCCCATATCCATGGGATCCACCATACTTTTCCCACCCCAGATCTGCGGGATCCTCCGGAACTTTCCCCACCCCATATCCATCGGATCCTCCAGAACTTTTCCCACCCCATCCCGGTGCCGTCCTCCCCTCTCCCACCCCATTCCCGCCTCCCAGGCCGTGTCCCGGATCTCTCTCCCGGCTCATTCCCATCCTCCATCCCTAAAAATCCCCACACTGGGATCCCCCACCCCCCCCAATCATTTCCCTTCCTCCCCCATCTCCCACCTCCGGCCCGGAAATTCGGGAAGGGGAAATTCGGGAAGGGGAAATTCGGGAACGGCGCGTCCATGGAGCTTCCGACAGCGCTCCGGGTGAGCTCTGAAATGGCTGCTGCTTCTTAGGGAATTAAAAATGCATGGCTTGGGAATTCTCGGAGCGCCGCAGCTGCTGGGAGCCGGGAAAGGGAGGGGGGGAAAGGGGAGGGGGGGGGAAAAGTGGGAAAAAAAATCGGGAAAAACCGGGAAAAGCGCCGCGCTCCAGTCCTTTTGCGCCTCAAAATTCCCGGGGAGTCCTGCCCCGATCCTGGGAATGCTTCCCGAGGTTTTATCCTCCTTTCCTGCTCCTGGAAAAGTGGCGGCCGCTGGAGAAATTCCCGAGGGGTTGGAGCGCCGGGGATATTTTTGGGATTTGGGGTTTGCGTAGGATTTAAAGGGAAGGTTGGGAATTCCCGGGGATATCCGGGGATATCCCGGCTCCCCGAGCCAATCCCGGTTTTGGGATGAGGGATGACGCCTCCAGAGCCTCCATCCCGCTGGGAGCATCCCCAAAAAATCCCGGATTTTCCGCCCCGGCCTTCCTTCGGCGCTTCCCATCGAACACAAATCCCAGGGAAAGGCGGGAACGGGAGGGAAAAGCGGGAAAAGGGCGAGGAAAACCGGCGGGGAAGGGGAGGAAAAAGCGGGATCGCCGCCTCGGGATTTGAGAAACGAGGGATCGGAGCCGCGACATCCCAAGGATGGAGCGGGAAAATCCCGTGGGCAGGAAACGCCCAGGAGAGGATTCCGGGGTTTGGGAATTCTCCTTCCGATCCCGACCCTGAAATTCCCAAAGGTTCTGAGTTTTGGGATTCTTGTTCCGATCCCAAACCTCACACTCCCGGAGGATCCTGGAATTCTTGTTCCCATCCCAATCATCACATTCCAGGAGGATCCTGGAATTCTTGTTCCCATCCCAACCATCACATTCCCAAAGGATCCTGGAATTCTTGTTTCAATCCCAACTCTCACATTCCCGAGGATTCTGAATTTGGGGATCTTGTTCTGATCCCATCCCTGACATTCCCAAGGATTTTGAGTTTTGGGATTCTTGTTCTGATCCCAACTCTCACATTCCTAAAGATTCTGGATCCTGGGATTCCTGTTCCGATCCCAACCCTGACATTCCTGGAGGATCCTGGAATTCTTTTTCCCATCCCACCCATCACATTCCCAAAGATTCTGGAATTCTTGTTCCCATCCCAATTCTCACATTCCCAAAGATTCTGGATCCTGGAATTCCCGTTCTGATCCCAACCCTGACATTCCCAAAGATTCTGAATCCTGGAATCTTTGTTCTCATCCCAGCCCTGAAATTCCCAAAGGATCCTGGAATTCTTGTTCTGATCCCAACTCTCACATTCCCAAAGATTCTGGGGTTTGGGATTCTTGTTCTGATCCCAACCATGACATTCCCAAAGGATCCTGGAATTCTTGTTCCCATCCCAACTCTCACATTCCCAAAGATTCTGGATCCTGGGATTTCTGTTCTGATCCCAACCCTCACATTCCCAAGGATTCTGAGTTTGGAGATTCTTATTCCCATCCTAGCCCTGACATTCCTGGAGGATCCTGGAATTCTTGTTTCAATCCCAACTCTCACATTCCCAAAGATTCTGAATTTTGGGATCTTGTTCTGATCCCATCCCTGACATTCCTGAGGATTCTGAGTTTGGGGATTCTTGTTCCCATCCCAGCCCTGAAATTCCCAAAGGATCCTGGAATTCTTGTTCCCATCCCAACTCTCACATTCCCAAGGATTCTGAGTTTTGGGATTCTTGTTCTGATCCCAGCTCTCACATTCCCAAAGATTCTGGATCCTGGGATTTCTGTTCTGATCCCAACCCTGACATTCCCAAAGATTCTGAATTTTGGAATTCTTGTTTAAATCCCAACTCTTACATTCCCAAAGATTCTGAATCCTGGAATCTTTGTTCTCATCCCAGCCCCGAAATTCCCAAAGGATCCTGGAATCCTTGTTCTGATCCCAACTCTCACATTCCCAAAGATTCTGGGGTTTGGGATTCTTGTTCTGATCCCAACCATGACATTCCCAAAGGATCCTGGAATTCTTGTTCCCATCCCAACTCTCACATTCCCAAAGATTCTGGATCCTGGGATTTCTGTTCTGATCCCAACCCTGACATTCCCAAAGATTCTGAATCCTGGAATTCTTGTTCTCATCCCAGCCCTGAAATTCCCAAAGGATCCCAGAATCTTTGTTCCGATCCCAACTCTCACATTCCCAAAGATTCTGGGGTTTGGGATTCTTGTTCTGATCCCAAACCTCACATTCCCAAAAGATCCTGGAATTCTTGTTCCCATCCCAACTCTCACATTCCCAAAGATTCTGAATTTTGGGATTCTTGTTTCAATCCCAACTCTCACATTCCCAAAGATTCTGGATCCTGGGATTTCTGTTCTGATCCCAACCCTGACATTCCCAAAGATTCTGAATCCTGGAATTCTTGTTCTCATCCCAGCCCTGAAATTCCCAAAGGATCCCGGAATCTTTGTTCTGATCCCAACTCTCACATTCCCAAAGATTCTGGGGTTTGGGATTCTTGCTTCTATCCCAACCCTGACATTCCCAAAGATTCTGAGTCTGGAGGATTCCTGTTCCCATCCCAACCCTGACATTCCCAGAAATTCCCGTTTTTTTCCCACAGCTCCTGCCCTTTCCATTCCCTCAGGAATCTGACCCCATCCCAAAGTTCCACCTCAGGGAATTCCGGAGCCACCTCGGGAACGTTGGGAACGCTCAGGGATCACCGGGAAGAGGGGGAAACAAAAAAAAAAAGGGACAAAGGTCATTAAAAAAACGGGACGAGGCAATTCCAGAGGCTCTGGGAATGCCGGAAATTCCCGGGAAAAAAAAAAAAAAAGCCAAAAAAATGAAAACACAAAAAAACCCAGGAAAAACCCAACCAGGCCCGGTTTTCCCGGGAAAACTCATCCATGGATCCGGGAAAAATTTTGTCACCTCCTGGCGTCCCCTGGGGCCGGAGGAATTCCGGGATCTCCCATCCCGATAGGATCCTCCAAGGAATCCTAAAAAAAAAAAAAAAAAATCGGGAAAACACCACGGGAAAGACACCCGGAGATTCCCGGGCACGTCGGGAGCTGGGATCGCTTTTTCCAGGCGGGAAAGGAATATTCCAAAGGGGGAAAATATTCCAAAGGGAGAAAAATTCCAAAGGGAAATATTTAAAGGGGAAATATTCCAAATGGAAATATTCCAAAGGGGGAAATGTTTAAAGGGAAAATATTTAGAGGGGAAAATATTCCAAAGGGGAAATATTCCAAAGGGGAAATATTCCAAAGGGAAAATATTCCAAAGATAAAATATTCCAAAGGGGGAATATTCCAAAGGGGGAATATTTAAAGGGGGAATATTCCAAATGGAAATACTCCAAAGGGAAAATATTCCAAAGGAAAATATTCCAGAGGGGAAATATTCCAAAGGGGAAATATTCCAAAGGTAAAATATTCCAAAGGGAAAATATTCCAAATGGAAATATCCCAAAGGGGAAATATTCCAAGGGGAAATATTCCAAACGTAATATATTCCAAAGGGAAAATATTCCAAAGGAGAAATATTCCAGAGGGGAAATATTCCAAAGGTAAAATATTCCAAAGGGAAATATCCCAAAGGGGAAAATATTTAAAGGGAAAATATTATTCCAAAGATAAAATATTCCAAAGGGGGAATATTCCAAAGGGGGAATATTCCAAAGGGGAATTTTTTATAGGGGAATATTTAAAGTGGAACTATTCCAAAGGGAAAAAGTAGTCCAAAATGGAAATATTCCAGAGGGGGAATATTCCAAAGGGAAAATAATCTGAAGGGAAATATTCCAAAGGGAAACTATTTAAAGGGGGAGTATTCCAAAGGGAAAATATTCCGAAGGGGAGATATTTATAGGGAAAACATTCCAAAGGGAAAATATTAAAAAAAAAAAAAAAAAAATCCAAGGAGAATAATCCAAAGGTGAAATATTCCAAGGAAAATGTTCCAAAGAAAAACATGTTCCAAGGGAAAAAAATATTTACGGAGGAAATATTCCAGAGGTGAAACATTCCACAGGGAAAACATTCCAGGGGTGGAAGGCGGCCGGGAGCAGGGAAGGGCTGCGGGTCCTGGCGGGAACAATGGAACGCTTCCGGCCTTTCTTCCCGCTCCCATGAGCTTCCCAAAAAAAAAACCCACGGAGAGATCCAGGCCTGGAAGTTGAAATCATTCCCAAAAAACCCCCAAACCCCGGGAATGTCGGCTCTTCCCAAGGGATTCGGCTGCAGGGACGGGGAGGGAGATCCCAAATCCAGGGTTTGGGGTGGGGTTTTTATGGGGGGTGAATTCCCGGCAGGAAAATCCCGTTGGGATTTGGGATGGGATTCCCAGGGAATGTCGGAGTTCCCATCTCCGGAGGCGTCCCGGGAATTCCTGGAGGAGGATCTGGGAACGGGGCACGGCTTGGGCTGGGTGAGCTCGGAGCGATTTTCCAACTGAAATAGTTCTGGGATTCTGGGATTCTGGGATTCTGGGGTTCGGGGATTTGGGATTCCGGGGGTTCTGGATTGTGGGATTATGGGGATTCTGGGATTTTGGATTCTGGGATTCTGGGATTCTGGGATTCTGGGGTTCTGGAATGTGGGATTATGGGGTTTTGGATTCTGGAATTCTGAGGCTTTGGGATTCTGGGATTCTGGGATTTTGGACTGGAGAATTCTGGGATTATGGGATTTGTGGTTCTGGGATTCTGGGAATATGGGACTTTGTACTCTGAGATTCTGGGATTTGGGATTCTGGGATTTGGGGATTCTGGGGTTCTGGGATTCTGGGATTCTGGGGTTCTGGGGTTCTGGATTGTGGGATTATGGGGTTTTGGATTCTGGAATTCTGAGGCTTGGGGAATTCTGGGATTATGGGATTTTGGATCGGGGAATTCTGGGATTATGGGATTCGGGGTCCTGGGATTCGGGGAATATGGGACTTTGCACTCTGAGATTCTGGGATTCTGGAATTCTGGGATAATGGGATTTGGGGTTCTGGGATTCTGGGAATATGGGACTTTGTACTCTGAGATTCTGGGATTCTGGGATTTTGGGGTTCTGGATTGTGGGATTATGGGGTTTTGGATTCTGGAATTCTGAGGCTTTTGGATTATGGATTCTGGGATTTTGGATTAGGGAATTCTGGGATAATGGGATTTGGGGTTCTGGGATTCTGGGAATATGGGACTTTGCACTCTGAGATTCTGGGATTCTGGAATTCTGGGATTCTGGGGTTCTGGGATTCTGGGATTTGGGGATTCTGGGATTTGGGGATTCTGGGGTTCCGGGAATATGGGATTATGGGGTTTTGGATTCTGGAATTCTGAGGCTTGGGGAATTCTGGGATTATGGGATTTTGGATTAGGGAATTCTGGGATTATGGGATTCGGGGTCCTGGGATTCGGGGAATATGGGACTTTGCACTCTGAGATTCTGGGATTCTGGAATTCTGGGATTTGGGGATTCTGGGATCTGGGGTTCTGGGATTCTGGGATTTGGGATTCTGAGATTGTGGGATTATGGGGTTTTGGATTCTGGAATTCTGAGTCTTGGGGAATTCTGGGATTATGGGATTTTGGATCGGGGAATTCTGGGATTCTGGGATTCGGGGTCCTGGGATTCTGGGAATATGGGACTTTGCACTCTGAGATTCTGGGATTCTGGAATTCTGGGATAATGGGATTTGGGGTTCTGGGATTCTGGGAATATGGGTCTTTGCACTCTGAGATTCTGGGATTCTGGGATTTGGGGATTCTGGGGTTCTGGATTGTGGGATTATGGGGTTTTGGATTCTGGAATTCTGAGTCTTGGGGAATTCTGGGATTATGGGATTTTGGATTGGGGAATTCTGGGATTATGGGATTCGGGGTTCTGGGATTCTGGGAATATGGGACTTTGTACTCTGAGATTCTGGGATTCTGGGGTTCTGGGATTTGGGATTCTGGAATTCTGGGGTTTGGGGGTCCTGGGATTCTGGGATTCTGAGATTTGGGATTTGGGGGTTCTGGGATTCTGGGATTCTGAGATTTGGGATTTGGGGGTTCTGGGATTCTGGGATGTGGAATTCTGGGATTTGGGGGTTCTGGGATTCTGGGATTTGGGATTCCAGGATTTGGGGGTCCTGGGATTTGGGGGTCCTGGGATTCTGGAATTGGGGGGTTCTGAGATTCTGGGATTTGGGATTCTGGGATTTGGGATTCTGGGATTCTGGGATTTGGGGGTCCTGGGATTCTGGGATTCTGAGATTTGGGATTTGGGGGTCCTGGGATTCTGGAATTGGGAGGTTCTGGGATTCTGGGATTTGGGCATTCCGGGATTTGGGATTCCGGGATTCCGCGGTTCCGGTTCAGAGCACCCCAATCCCGGTCCCCTCCCGGGCCGAGCCGTCACCCCACAGCCCAACCCTGGGGACCTCGGTGGGTGCCACCCCCAGGGTGTCACCGGTGTCCCCAAACTGTGCCAGGGCCACCATCGGTGTCACCGATGTCACCAAACTGTGCTGGGGCCACCACCAGTGTCACCAAACTGTGCCAGAGCCACACCCAGGGTGTCACCGGTGTCACCAAACTGTGCCAGAGCCACCCCCAGGGTGTCACCAAACTGTGCCGGGGCCACCACCGGTGTCACCGATGTCACCAAACTGTGCCGGGGCCACCATCGGTGTCACCAAACTGTGCCAGAGCCACCCCCAGGGTGTCACCGGTGTCACCAAACTGTGCCAGGGCCACCACCGGTGTCACCAAACTGTGCCAGAGCCACCCCCAGGGTGTCACCGATGTCACCAAACTGTACCGGGGCCACCACCGGTGTCACCAAACTGTGCCAGAGCCACCCCCAGGGTGTCACCGGTGTCACCAAACTGTGCCAGGGCCACCATCGGTGTCACCGGTGTCACCAAACTGTGCCGGGGCCACCACCAGTGTCACCAAACTGTGCCAGAGCCACCCCCAGGGTGTCACCGGTGTCCCCAAACTGTGCCAGAGCCACCACCGGTGTCACCAGAGCCACCGAGCTGTGCCAGGGCCACCATCGGTGTCACCGATGTCACCAAACTGTGCTGGGGCCACCACCAGTGTCACCAAACTGTGCCAGAGCCACACCCAGGGTGTCACCGGTGTCACCAAACTGTGCCAGAGCCACCCCCAGGGTGTCACTGATGTCACCCAGCTGTGCCGGGGCCACCATCGGTGTCCCCGATGTCACCAAACCGTGCCGGAGCCACCCCTGGTGTCACCAGAGCCACCGAGCTGTGCCGGGGACACCACCACTGGTGTCACCAAACTGTGCCAGAGCCACTCCTGGTGTCACCGGTGTCCCCTCCGTCCTGCTGTCCCTCTGTCCCTCTGTCCCCTCTGTCCCCCTCTGTCCCTCTGTCCCTCTGTCCCTCTGTCCCTCTGTCCCTCTGTCCCCGTGTCCCTCTGTCCCTGTGTCCCCGTGTCCCTCTGTCCCCTCTGTCCCTCTGTCCCCTCTGTCCCCGTGTCTCCGTGTCCCCGTGTCCCTGTGTCCCTCTGTCCCCGTGTCCCTCTGTCCCCTCTGTCCTTCTGTCCCCTCTGTCCCTCTGTCCTTCTGTCCCCGTGTCCCCGTGTCCCTGTGTCCCTCTGTCCCTGTGTCCCTCTGTCCCCGTGTCCCTCTGTCCCTCTGTCCCTCTGTCCCCTCTGTCCCCTCTGTCCCCGTGTCCCTCTGTCCCCGTGTCCCCGTGTCCCTCTGTCCCCGTGTCCTGTCCCTCTGTCCCTCTGTCCCTGTCCCTCTGTCCCTGTCCCTCTGTCCCCGTGTCCCTCTGTCCCTGTGTCCCTGTGTCCCTGTGTCCCCATATCCCTGTGTCCCTGTGTCCCTCTGTCCCTGTGTCCCTCTGTCCCTCTGTCCCTCTGTCCCTCTGTCCCCGTGTCCCTCTGTCCCCGTGTCCCCGTGTCCCTCTGTCCCTCTGTCCCTCTGTCCCTCTGTCCCCGTGTCCCTCTGTCCCCGTGTCCCCGTGTCCCTCTGTCCCTCTGTCCCCCCGTCCCTCTGTCCCTGTGTCCCTCTGTCCCCGTGTCCCTCTGTCCCTCTGTCCCTGTCAATATTTCATCAGCCCAGGATCGGCTCCATCTCCGGTTTCCCCGGGCCGGTCCCGGCTGTCACCGGCGCCAGCTGGGCAGCGGGGACAGCGACACCTGGGGACACCTGGGGACACCTGATGCCACCCTGGGACACACAGGGACACACAGGGACACACAGGGACACACAGCGACACCTAATGTCACCCTGTGCCACCCTGTGCCACCCTGTGCCACACAGGGATACACAGGGACACGCGGGAACACCTGGTGACACCTAGTGCCACCCTGGGACACACAGGGACACACAGCGACATGCAGGGACACACAGGGACACACAGGGACATGCGGTGACACACAGTGACACGCAGGGACACACAGGGACACACAGCGACACACAGCGACACACAGGGACACGCGGGGACACCTGGGGACACCCTGTGCCACCCTGGGACACACAGGGACACACAGGGACACCTAATGTCACCCTGTGCCACCCTGGGACACACAGCGACACACAGCGACACACAGCGACACACAGGGACACGCGGTGACACACAGCGACACGCAGGGACATGCGGGGACACACGGGGACACGTGGGGACACCTGGTGCCACCCTGTGCCACCCTGGGACACACAGGGACACACAGGGACACCTGGGGACACCTAATGCCACCCTGTGCCACCCTGTGCCACACAAGGACACACAGGGACATGCGGGGACACCTGGTGACACCTGGTGACACCTAATGCCACCCTGGGACACACAGGGACACCCTGTGCCACACAGCGACACGCGGGGACACCTGGTGACACCTAATGGCACCCTGGGACACACAGGGACACACAGCGACACGTGGGGACACCTGGGGACACCTGGGGACACCTGGTGACACCTGGTGCCACCTAATGCCACCCTGTGCCACACAGGGACACACAGCGACATGAGGGGACAGCTTGTGACATCTAAGGCCACCCTGTGCCACCCTGTGCCACCCTGGGACACACAGGGGCAAGCGGTGACACACAGCGACATGCAGGGACACTCGGGGACACACGGGGACACCTGGTGACACCTAATGCCACCCTGGGACACACAGCGACATGCGGGGACAGCTTGTGACACCTAGTGCCACCCTGTGCCACCCTGTGCCACACAGGGACACCCTGTGCCACACAGCGACACGCGGGGACACCTGGTGACACCTGGTGCCACCCTGTGCCACCCTGGGACACACAGGGACACACAGAGACACACAGAGAGACACCTGATGACACTCAGTGCCACCTAATGCCATCTTCTGTCACTGCTGCCACCCACTGCCAGCCTCTGCCAGCCTCTGTCACACTCTGTCACATTTTGCCACCACTGTCACATACTGCCACCCACTGCCACCTTCTGCCACCCACTGCCACCACTGCCAGCAGGCCTGTCACCCACTGCCACCCACTGCCACCTTCTGCCACCCACTGCCACCACTGCTTCATTCTGCCACCCACTGTCACACTCGGTCACACTCTGCCACCCACTGCCACCCACTGTCACCCACTGCTGCCACTGCCACCCGCTGCCACCCTCTGCCACCACTGCCACCACTGCCACCTGCTGCCACCCACTGCCACCCACTGCCACCACTGCTTCATTCTGCCACGCACTGTCACACTTGGTCACACTCTGTCACCCGCTGCCACCCACTGTCACCCACTGCTGCCACTGCCACATGCTGTCACCTGCTGCCACCCATTGCCACCACTGCCACTCACTGCCACACTCTGTCACCCTCTGTCACCAGTGCCACATTCTGCCACCCACTGCCACCCACTGCCACCTGCTGTCACACTGTCACCCACTGCCACCACTGCCAGCACTGCCAGCAGGCCTGTCACCCTCTGCCACCCTCTGCCACCCGCTGTCACCCGCTGTCACCACTGTCACATTCTGCCACGCATTGTCACCCACTGCCACCCACTGCCACCCACTGTCACACTCTGTCACCCACTGCCACCACTGCCAGCAGGCCTGTCACCCCCTGTCACCCTCTGCCACCCCCTGCCACCCACTGCCACCTGTTGTCACACTGTCACCTACTGCCACCACTGCCAGCAGGCCTGTCACACACTGCCACCCACTGCCACCTTCTGCCACCCACTGCCACCCACTGTCACCCACTGCCACCTGCTGTCACACTCTGCCACCCACTGCCAGCACTGCCAGCAGGCCTGTCACCCTCTGCCACCCTCTGCCACGCACTGTCACCACTGCCACATTCTGCCACCCACTGCCACCAGCTGTCACCACTGCCAGCACTGTCACCCACTGCCACCACTGCCACCCGCTGCCACCAGTGCCACCCGCTGCCACATTCTGCCACCACTGCCAGCAGTGTCACCACTGTCACCCACTGCCACCCACTGCCACCCACTACCACCACTGCCACATTCTGTCACCACTGCCACCTGCTGTCACCACTGCCACATTCTGCCACCACTGCCACCCACTGTCACCACTGCCACCAGTGCCACCCCTGCCACATTCTGCCACCCACTGCCAGCAGTGTCACCACTGCCACCCACTGCCACCCGCTGCCACCAGTGCCACCCGCTGCCACATTCTGCCACCACTGCCACATTCTGCCACCCACAGCCACCACTGCCAGCAGGCCTGTCACCCACTGCCACCCGCTGCCACCACTGCCACCCACTGCCACTGCTGCCACCACATTCTGTCACCACTGCCACCACTGCCACCAGTGCCACCAGTGCCACACTCTGTCACCAGTGCCACCACTGCTACCTGCTGCCACCACTGCCACATTCTGTCACCACTGCCACCACTGCCAGCAGGCCTGTCACCCACTGTCACCCACTGCCACCACTGCCACCCCTGCCACATTCTGTCACCACTGCCACCAGTGCCACCACTGCCACACTCTGTCACCACTGCCACCAGTGCCAGCACTGCCACCCCTGCCACATTCTGTCACCGCTGCCACCACTGCCAGCAGGCCTGTCACCCACTGTCACCCACTGCCACCACTGCCACCCACTGCCACCCACTGCCACCCCTGCCACATTCTGTCACCACTGCCACCAGTGCCACCCCTGCCACATTCTGTCACCACTGCCACCACTGCCACCCACTGCCACCCACTGCCACCACTGTCACCACTATCACCACTGCCAGCCGTGTCACCACCGCCCCCGCTGCCACCCCGTGTCCCCGGGCCGTGCCAGCGCTGCCCGAGCCCCCGGGGGTGGCACCGCCACCGCCACCGCCACCGCTGTCACCGCGGGCTGCCCCTGCTCCGGGCCCGTTGTCGCGGTGACGGCGGTGACAGCGGTGACAGCGGTGACAGAGGTGACAGAGGTGACAGCGGTGACAGCGGTGACAGAGGTGGCAGCGGTGACAGAGGTGACAGCGGTGACAGAGGTGGCAGCGGTGACAGAGGTGACAGAGATGACAGCGGTGACAGCGCGGGTGGGATGGAGCCGATCCGCTCTCGGTGCCGCTCTCACTGCTCCAGGGGACGGGGATTTGGGGGATTTTTGGGAATTCGGAGGGGGATTTTTGGGAATTCGAGCATGAGGGGATTTGTGGATTCAGGGAATTCGGGAAATTGGGGGGAGACAGGGAGTGCAGGGATTTGGGGATTCGGGGAATGTGGGGATTCAGGGATTCAGGGAATTCGGGGAATTTGGGGGAGATAGGGAGTGCAGGGATTTGGGGATTCGGGGAATTCAGGGAATTTGGGGGAGACAGGGAGTGCAGGGATTTGGGGATTCGGGGATTCAGGGAATTCAGGGATTTGGGGGATTCAGGGGAATGCAGGGATTTGGGGATTCAGGGGGATCAGGGAATTCAGTGATTCGGGGAATTCAGGGAATTCGGGGATTTGGGAGAATCAGGGGAATTCAGGGGATTTGGGGGAGACAGGGAGTGCAGGGATTTGGGGATTCAGGGAATGTGGGGATTTGGGGATTCAGGGAATTCGGGAAATTGGGGGGAGACAGGGAGTGCAGGGATTTGGGGATTCAGGGAATTCAGGGATTTGGGGGAATCAGGGGAATTCAGGGGATTTGGGGATCCAGGGAATTCAGGGAATTTGGGGGAGACAGGGAGTGCAGGGATTTGGGGATTCGGGGAATGTGGGGATTCAGGGATTCAGGGAATTCGGGGAATTGGGGGGAGACAGGGAGTGCAGGGATTTGGGGATTCAGGGAATTCAGGGAATTCAGGGAATTCGGGGAATTTGGGGGAGACAGGGAGTGCAGGGATTTGGGGATTCAGGGAATTCAGGGAATTCAGGGAATTCAGGGAATTCAGGGAATTCAGGGATTTGGGGGAATCAGGGGAATTCAGGGAATTCAGGGATTTGGGGGAGACAGGGAGTGCAGGGATTTGGGGATTCAGGGAATTCAGGGAATTCAGGGATTTAGGGGAATCAGGGGAACTCAGGGAATTCAGGGGATTTGGGGGAGTCAAGGATTCAGAGGGGTTGAGGGAATTCAGGGGAGCCAGGGAATTTGGAGATTCGGGAGATTCACGGAATTTGGGGATCCAGGGGGTTCAGGGGAATTCGGGGGGGTCAGGGGATTCAGGAATCCAGGGAATTCGGAGATTTGGGGGAGTCAGGGAATCAGGGGAGTCGGGGGAATTCAGGGAATTCGGGGGACTCAGGGAATCCAGGGAACTCGAGGAATTTGGGGAATTCAGGGGAGTCAGGGGATTTGGGGGGATTCAGGGGTTCACTGAAATCGGGGGATCCGGGGAATTCAAGGAATTCCGGGAATTCCACCCACCGCTTCCCACAGCTCCTCGTGGTCCTGGAGCCACGGGAAAAGCTGGAGCAGCACATCCAGCGCTGTGCCCGGGCTCCGAGGGGAGTCAGGGAATTCGGGGAACTCGGGGGATTATGGGGAATTTAGGGAATTTTGAGGGATTTGGGGATTCAGGGGTGCAGGAGATCCAGGGAATTCAGGGATTATGGGGTTCAGGGGATCCAGGGAATTCAGGGATTCAGGGGTTCAGAGAGTTCAGGGAATTCAGGGATTCAGGGGATCCAGGGGTTCAGGGAATTCAGGGAATTCAGGGGATCCAGGGGTTCAGGGAATTCAGGGATTCAGGGGATCCAGGGAATTCACGGATTCAGGGGTTCAGAGAGTTCAGGGATTCAAGGAATCCAGGGGTTCAGGGAATTCAGGGATTCAGTGAATTCAGGGGTTTCAGGGGATTCATGGAATTCAGAGGTTCAGAGGATTCAGGGCATCCAGGGAATTCAGGGGTTCAGGGAATTCGGGGATTCAGGGGTTCAGGGAATTCAGGAGTTCAGGGAATTCATGGAATTCATAGAATTCCAGAAATTCAGGGAATCCAGGGAAGCAGACGAGACCCTCTCCCCTTTCCCTGGCTCTGCCCATCCCAATTCCTCATCTCCCGAGGAGATTCCATCCACGGCTTTTCCCAGGAAAACCCAGGAGCGGCCCCGCTGGCGCATCCCGACAAATCCCAACAAATCCCCACAAATCCCTGTCCCGGATCTTAAATTCCACCGCAAACCCCACCAGAGCGGGAGAGGGGATGGGGAGGACAGAATTCCCCTCTGGAATATCGAGGGATGGGAAAAGGGAGAACCAGAATTCCCCTCTGGAATATCGAGGGATGGGAAAGGGAAAACAGAATTCCCCTCTGGAATATCGAGGGATGGGAAAGGGAGAACAGAATTCCCAGAATTCCCCTCTGGAATATCGAGGGATGGGAAAAGGGAGAACCAGAATTCCCCTCTGGAATATCGAGGGATGGGAAAGGGAAAACAGAATTCCCAGAATTCCCCTCTGGAATGTCGAGGGATGGGAAAGGGAAAACAGAATTCCCCTCTGGAATATCGAGGGATGGGAAAAGGGAGAACCAGAATTCCCCTCTGGAATATCGAGGGATGGGAAAGGGAAAACAGAATTTCCAGAATTCCCCTCTGGAATATCAAGGGACGGGAAAGGAAAAACAGGATTCCCCTCTGGAATATCAAGGGATGGGAAAGGGAGAACCAGAATTCCCCTCTGGAATATCGAGGGATGGGAAAAGGGAGGACAGAATTCCCCTCTGGAACTTGGAAAGAGCCCAGGATGCTCCCGGGAACACTGAGGGAGGAGAAAGGGAATTTCCAGCTGTTCCTTTGGGAGGCGGGAGAAGGGAAAAGGAGCCTGGAACACGGAGGGATGGGAAAGGGGAAACCAGGATGATCCCTGGGACACGGGGAGAGGGAAAAGGAGCCCGGGATGATCCCTGGAATGTGGAGAGAGGGAAAAGGAGCCCAGGCTGATCCCTGGAATGTGGAGATAGGGAAAAGGAGCCCGGGCTGATCCCTGGAACATGGAAAGAACACAAGCTGCTTCCTTGGAACATGGAAAGATCCCAGGATCCTCCCGGGAACATTGAGGGAGGAGGAAGGGAAGCACAGGATGTTCCCTGGAACATGGAGAGAAGGGAAAATGAGCCCAGGATGCTCCCAGGAACATGGAAAGAGGGAAAAGGAGCCCAGACTGATCCCTGGAATGTGGAGAGAGGGAAATGGAGTCCAGGATGATCCCGGGAACATGGAGAGAAGGAAAAGGAGCCCAGGCTGATCCCTGGAATGTGGAGAGAGGGAAAAGGAGCACGGGATGATCCCTGGAACACGGAGAGAGGGAAAAGGAGCCCGGGATGATCCCGGGAATGTGGAAAGAGGGAAAAGGAGCCCAGGCTGATCCCTGGAATGTGGAGAGAGGGAAATGGAGTCCAGGATGATCCCGGGAACACGGAGAGAAGGAAAAGGAGCCCGGGATGATCCCGGGAATGTGGAGAGAAGGGAAAAGGAGCCCAGGCTGATCCCTGGGACATGGAAAGATCCCAGGATGCTCCTGGGAACACCGAGGGAGGAGGAAGGGAAGCACAGGATGTTCCCTGGAACATGGAGAGAGGGAAAAGGAGCCCAGGTTGATCCCTGGGACAGGGAAAGATCCCAGGATAATCCTGGGAACACGGAGAGAAGGAAAAGGAGCCCAGGATGATCCCTGGGACATGGAAAGATCCCAGGATAATCCTGGGAACACCGAGGGAGGAGGAAGGGAAGCACAGGATGTTCCCTGGAACACGGAGAGAGGGAAAAGGAGCCCAGGCTGATCCCTGGAATGTGGAAAGATCCCAGGCTGATCCCTGGGACATGGAGAGAGGGAAAATGAGCCCAGGATGTTCCCGGGAATGTGGAGAGAGGGAAAAGGAGCCCAGGATGATCCCTGGAATGTGGAGAGAGGGAAAAGGAGCCCAGGGTGATCCCTGGAATGTGGAAAGATCCCAGGCTGATCCCTGGGACATGGAGAGAGGGAAAAGGAGCCCGGGCTGATCCCGGGTATATAGGAGAAAGGAAGGAGGTCTCAAGCTGTTCCTTTGGGATACAGGAAAGAAGGGAAGAGGAGCCTGGAACACCGAGAGACAGGAAAGGGAGCTCAGGAAACGGAGAGACAGGAAAGGGAGCTCAGGAAACCTCCTTGGAAAACCGGGAGAGGAAAAAACAGGAAAAGCAGCCTGGGCTCCATCCCTGGAATTGAGAGATGGAAAAACAGCCTGGGCTCCATCCCTGGAATTGGGGAGAGATGGAAAAACAGCCCGGGCTGCATCCCTGGAATTGTGGAGCTGCATCCCTGGAATTTGGGAGCTGCATCCCTGGAACTGTGGAGCTGGAGGAGCAGCCGGGGCTGATTCCCTGGAATTCGGGAGCTGCATCCCTGGAATTTGGGAGCTGGAGAAGCAGTCCGGGGCTACATTCCTGGAACTGAGGCGCTCCATCCCTGGAATTTGGGAGCTGCATCCCTGGAATTCGGGAGCTGAAGTAGCCCGGGGCTACATCCCTGGAATTGTGGAGTTGCATCCCTGGAATTTGGGAGCTGCATCCCTGGAATTCAGGAGCTGGAGAAGCAGCCCGGAGCTGATTCCCTGGAATTTGGGAGCTCCATCCCTGGAACTGAGGAGCTCCATCCCTGGAATGCGGGAGCTGCATCCCTGGAATTGGAGCGCTCCATCCCTGGAATTGGGGCGCTCCATCCCTGGAATTCGGGAGCTCCATCCCTGGAATCGGGGAGCTCCATCCCTGGAATTCGGCAGCTCCGTCCCTGGAATTCGGCAGCTCCGTCCCTGGAATTCGGCAGCTCTCCCTGGCACTGTGGCTCCGGAGGAGCAGCCCGGGCTCATTCCCTGGAATTGGAGCGCTCCACCCCTGGAATTCAGGAGCTGCATCCCTGAAATTCGGCAGCTCCACCCCTGGAATTGGGGCGCTCCATCCCTAGAATTGTGGCTCCGGAGGAACAGCCCGGGCTCATTCCCTGGAATTGGGGCGCTCCATCCCTGGAATTCGGCAGCTCCATCCCTGGAATTCGGGAGCTCCATCCCTGGAATTTGGGAGCTGCATCCCTGGAATTTGGGAGCTGCATCCCTGGAATTTGGGAGCTCCATCCCTGGAATTTGGGAGCTGCATCCCTGGAATTTGGGAGCTGCATCCCTGGAATTGTGGAGCTGGAGGAGCAGTCCGGGGCTACATTCCTGGAACTGAGGCGCTCCATCCCTGGAATTTGGGATCTGCATCCCTGGAATTGTGGACCTGGAGGAGCAGCCCGGGCTCCATCCCTGGAATTGGGGACACGGAAAAGCAGCCCGGGCTGATTCCCTGGAATTCGGGAGCTGAAGTAGCCCGGGGCTACATCCCTGGAATTGTGGAGTTGCATCCCTGGAATTCGGGAGCTGCATCCCTGGAATTCAGGAGCTGGAGAAGCAGCCCGGAGCTGATTCCCTGGAATTCAAGAGTTCCATCTCTGGAATTTGGCAGCTCCATCCCTGGAATTCGGCAGCTCCATCCCTAGAACTGTGGCTCTGGAGGAGCAGCCCGGACTCATTCCCTGGAATTGGGGAGCTGCATCCCTGGAATTGGGGAGCTGCATCCCTAGAACTGGGGCGCTCCATCCCTGGAATTGGGGAGCTCCATCCCTGGAATTGGAGCGCTCCATCCCCGGAATTCTGCCGCTCCATCCCCGGCACCCTGGCTCCGGAGGAGCAGCCCGGGCTCCATCCCTGGAATTCGGCCGCTCCATCCCCGGAATTCTGCCGCTCCATCCCTAGAACTGTGGCTCTGGAGGAGCAGCCCGGGCTCATTCCCTGGAATTCGGCAGCTCCATCCCTGGAATTGGAGCGCTCCATCCCTGGAATTCGGGAGCTCCATCCCTGGAATTCGGGGGCTCCATCCCCGGAATTCTGCCGCTCCATCCCTAGAACTGTGGCTCTGGAGGAGCAGCCCGGGCTCATTCCCTGGAATTGGAGCGCTCCATCCCTGGAATTGGAGCGCTCCATCCCTGGAATTCGGGAGCTCCATCCCTGGCATTCGGGAGCTCCATCCCTGGAACTAAGGAGCTCCATCCCTGGAACTGAGGAGCTCCATCCCTGGAATTCTGCCGCTCCATCCCTGGCACTGTGGCTCCAGAGGAGCAGCCCGGGCTCATTCCCTGGAATTGGGGCGCTCCATCCCTGGAACTGGAGTGCTCCATCCCTGGAATTGGGGTGCTCCATCCCTGGAATTCGGCCGCTCCATCCCCGGAATTGGAGCGCTCCATCCCTGGAATTGGAGCGCTCCATCCCTGGAGTTTGGCAGCTCCATCCCTAGAACTGTGGCTCTGGAGGAGCAGCCCGGGCTCATTCCCTGGAATTCGGGAGCTCCATCCCCGGAATTCGGGAGCTGCGTCCCTGGAATTCGGGGGCTGCATCCCTGGAACTGAGGAGCTCCATCCCTGGAATTGGGGAGCTCCATCCCTGGAATTCGGGAGCTGCGTCCCCGGAATTCGGCCCCTCCATCCCTGGCACTGTGGCTCTGGAGGAGCAGCCCGGGCTCATTCCCTGGAATTGGAGCGCTCCATCCCTGGAATTGGAGCGCTCCATCCCTGGAATTCGGGAGCTCCATCCCTGGAATTCGGCCGCTCCATCCCTGGAATTCGGCCGCTCCGTCCCCGGCACCGTGGCTCCGGAGGAGCAGCCCGGGCTCATTCCCTGGAATTCGGGGGCTCCATCCCCGGAATTCTGCCGCTCCATCCCCGGCACCCTGGCTCCGGAGGAGCAGCCCGGGCTCCATCCCTGGAATTCGGCCGCTCCATCCCCGGAATTGGGGCGCTCCATCCCTAGAACTGTGGCTCTGGAGGAGCAGCCCGGGCTCATTCCCTGGAATTCGGGAGCTCCATCCCTGGAATTTGGGAGCTGCATCCCTGGAATTCGGCAGCTGCATCCCTGGAATTCGGCAACTCCATCCCTGGAATTGGAGCGTTCCATCCCTGGAATTTGGGAGCTGCATCACTGGAATTCGGCAGCTCCATCCCTGGAACTGAGGAGCTCCATCCCTGGAATTCGGGAGCTCCATCCCTGGAATTCTGCCGCTCCATCCCCGGCACCCTGGCTCCGGAGGAGCAGCCCGGGCTCATTCCCCGGAATTCTGCCGCTCCATCCCCGGAATTCTGCCGCTCCGGAGGCGCAGATCCCGCTCCCCGCTCCCCGCCCCGTGCCCCCTCCCCGCACTCCACACGTGCCTCTCCACCCGCACGTGGCGCCGCGCGGGGGAGGCAGCGCTGGGAATTTTCATTTTTTTTTTTTTTTTCCTTCGGGGTTGGAAATCCGGGAAGAGCCTTGGGCAGCTGCGCCTGGAGCTGCCGCGGGCTCTGGGAAGATTTTGGGGGATTTTTTTTTTTTTTTTTTTTGGTGCCCAGAGCGCGAGAGAACAGCAGCGGCACGGCTCACGGCAGAATTCCCACAACAGCAAGAATATTCGGGAATATCGGGATATTTGGAGCTTTCCCGGTTGTTCAGTGACGACGACACAAAAAAAAACCCCAAACCCAAAATAACAGCTATTCCCCATCCCTGGAAGCGCCCAAAGCCAGGTCAGGACCAGCTCCGAACTCCTTCCCAACCAAAACCATTCCAGGAAAATTTTTTTGGGAATAAAAGGCTTTTCCCCCCCCCTTTTTTTTTTTTTTTTCCGCCCCTCTCTGGCCTCGCCCAGCGCTCCCGTGCAGGTGCAGAAAGCACGAGGAGCCCCTGCGAGTTATGTAAGAGCAGCTCCGAGGAGGAATTTTGGGAATTTTGCTGCCTCCGTCACCCACGGGACGGGATGGGGTTTTTTTGGGATTTTTTTTTTTTTTTTTTTTTTAGGGAAGTTTATCCATGGAGGGGGGAAAATCCAGAGGGGACCTGCGGCTGCTGGGCTCTGGAATCTCCTTCCCTCACACGCGGCTTGGGAAGAGCGAGGAGAGGGGAAAAATTCACTTTTTTCCCCGCAGCTGCCGAAGACATCGGGGGGGGAGGAAAATTAACCGGCTGAGGCCCGGGGACCCCAGAAACGCCATAAATCCCAGAAATCTGGGATGTCCAGCATCCAGGGAAATCCTCCTGCCCCGCTCCAGCCTGGCTGGACAGAACTCCCCGCGCAACTCGAGCTCCCACAAACCCCCACCTCGAAAACGATAAAAAATTCAGCGTTTTTGAGCCGATTTCTCCTCTCCCCACCGAGAAACCCACTCGATCCTGCCCAAACCACAAACCCAACACCAGGCCTCCACCAAAAAAAAAACAACCAAAAAAACCCACGCCAGGGAGAAAGGGGGAAAAAAAAAAAAAATCCCCCTCCGCAAAACCCCGGCTGGGTTTTGTGTGGGGTTTTTTTTTTTTTCATTATTTTCCTCGCTTTTCTCCCCCCTTTCTCTCCTCCCTCGCCGCTCTCCTGTGCCCACGCTCCTCCGGAACGCCGAGCCTCGGCCTCCTCCAACGCCGCACCCACGCGGGGACACCCACGGGTGCCGCCGCTGTCGCATCCCCGCCTCCTCCTCCTCCTCCTCCTCGCAAAAAAATCCTTCCTCGCCCTTTTCCCTTCCCTTTTTTTCTTTCCCCCCCACTCCCCGTTACCTGCGGGCTCGGCCCGAGCCACCATCGCTGCGGCGGCGGGGCCGGGAGGGGAGAGCGGGGAGCGCGGAGAGGAGCGCGGAGAGGAGCGCGGAGAGGAGCGGAGAGCAGCGGAGAGGAGCGGAGAGGAGCGGAGAGGAGCGGAGAGCAGCGGAGAGCAGCGGAGCCTCCGCCCGCCCGCCCGGCCCCCGCCGCCGCCGCCAGCGGGGCTTCGTTTTAGGGAGTTGGCATGGCAACGGCCGGCGCGGAAAGGGGCGGGAGGAACCGGGAAAACTTCGGCGGATCCCCGGTGGTCCCGGTTTTCCTCATCCCGGTTTTTTTTTTCCCCCTCCCCTCCGTGTGTCCCCCTCCCTCAGCTCAGAACGGCGCGGATGGCTCCGGGCCCCCCCCGCCGCCGCGGTTCTCCCGGTCCCACGGATGCCCGTGGGGATGAGGGGAGCTGGGTCTCGGCGGGTTTTTTTTTTGGGGTGGTGGGATCCTCTCCCCGCCCGGAGTTACCTGGCTCGGTGTGGCGGCGTCCGGGCAGTGGCCGCTGCGCTGCTGGCGGGGCCGGATCCCGCAGGAAATTCCCGGCCCCGCTGGAGCAGCTCGGCCCCTTTCCTGCCAGGAAGGGACACCCGGGCCCGAGGGACACCGCCCCTGCACGGGCTGAGTCCTGCCCGGGCCGCGGGACAGAGCGGGGACAGAGCGGGACAGAGTGGGACAGAGTGGGGACAGAGCGGGGACAGAGCGGGGACAGAGCGGGGACACGTGGGGACAGAGTGGGGGGACACCCGGGACAGAGCGGGACAGAGTGGGGACAGAGTGGGGACAGAGTGGGGGACACCCGGGACAGAGCGGGACAGAGTGGGACAGAGTGGGACAGAGCGGGGACACGTGGGGACAGAGTGGCGACAGAGAGGGACAGAGTGGGGGACACCCGGGACAGAGCGGGGACAGAGTGGGGACAGAGTGGGGACAGAGCGGGGGACAGAGCGGGACAGAGCGGGAGACAAGCGGGACAGAGCGGGGACAGAGCGGGGGACAGAGCGGGACAGAGCGGGGACAGAGCGGGACAGAGCGGGACAGAGCGGGACAGAGCGGGACAGAGCGGGGACAGAGAGGGACATCCAGAGGGACAGAGCGGGGACAGAGCGGGACATAACCAGGGGATGTGGGGACAGGGCACAGGGGACACAGGGGACTGCAGGTGACAGGGGGATGTGGCGTGTCCAGCTCTGGGGTCAGGCCCAGCTTTGGGGTCGGTCCCAGCTCTGGGGTCAGTGGAATCAGTGCCCAGATTTGGGGTCAGCGCCCCTCTCCGGGGTCGGTGGGGTCAGTGGGGTCAGCGCCCCTCTCTGGGCTTGGTGCCCAGATTTGGGGTCGGTGCCCAGGTTTGGGGTCAGCGCCCCTCTCCGGGGTCGGTGGGGTCAGTGGGGTCAGTGGGGTCAGCGCCCCTCTCTGGGGTCGGTGCCCAGATTTGGGGTCGGTGGGGTCAGCGCCCCTCTCTGGGGTCAGTGGGGTCAGTGGGGTCAGCTCCCCTCTCCGGGGTCGGTGCCCAGATTTGGGGTCAGTCCCAGATTTGGGGTCAGCGCCCCTCTCCGGGGTCAGCCCCAGCTCCGGACGCGCTGCCCGGCCCTATCGGCAGAGCAGGAAACACCTTGGAGGGACCGGGATTGTCCCTTCCTGCGGGCCCGGGGCGGGGACAGACAGACAGACAGGGCACGGGGAGAGACAGACACGGGGACAGACAGACAGACCCGGTACGGGCACGGGGACAGACAGACAGACAGGGCACGGGGAGAGACAGACACGGGGACAGACAGACAGACCGGGCACAGGGACAGAGAGACACGGGGAGAGACACGGGGACAGACAGACAGACAGACAGACCGGGCACGGGGACAGACACGGGGACAGACAGACAGACACAGCGGGGCGGGGACAGACAGACAGACCCGGTACGGGCACGGGGACAGACAGACAGACCGGGCACAGGGACAGAGAGACACGGGGACAGAGAGACAGACCCGGTACGGGCACGGGGACAGACAGACAGACAGGGCACAGGGACAGAGAGACACGGGGAGAGACACGGGGACAGACAGACAGACAGATCGGGCACGGGACGGACAGATCGGGCACGGGGACAGACAGACAGACACCGGGACAGACAGAAAGACCCGGCAGCACGGCCCGGACACACGGACACAGGGACACAGAGACACGGGGACACGGGGACACTGGGACAGAGGGACACAAGGACATGGGGACACGGGGACACAGGACACTGGGACAGAGGGACACGGGGACAGAGGGACACAAGGACACGGGGACACTGGGACAGAGGGACACAAGGACATGGGGACACGGGGACACAGGACACTGGGACAGAGGGACACGGCGACAGGCGGTGCCCTGGCTGGGGACACCATGGGGCGGTGCCGGAGCTGGGGACAAAGGGACAAAGGGACAAAGGGACAAGGTGACAGCTCCCGCCGGGCACGGGGCCACGTCACCCTTGGCACGGAGGGAGGGACTCAGCCCGTGCCACACCCCTGCCAGCCCCGGGTGTCCCCTTGTCACCTCCCCCCTGTCCCCTGGCTGTCCCCAGACCCTCCTCGGCTGTCCCCGTCCCCCACAATGTCCCCGTCCCCTTTTCCTGTCCCCTCCAGATGTCCCCGTCCCCTTTTCCTGTCCCCTGGCTGTCCCCAGACCCTGCCACCTGCGTCCCCTGCCTGTCCCCGTTCCCTTTTCCTGTGCCCCCCCCGGATGTCCCCAAAGCCTTTTCCTGTCCCCATCCCCCCTTGTCCTGTCCCCCCCAGCGCGTCCCTGTCACCCCCCGTGTGTCCCTGTCACCCCCCGTGTGTCCCTGTCCCCTCCATCATGTCCCCAAGTGTGTCCCTGTCACCCCCCGTATGTCCCTGTCACCCCCCGTGTCCCCACGTGTGTCCCTGTCCCCTCCACCTTGTCCCCACCTGTGTCCCTGTCACCCCCCGTGTGTCCCTGTCACCCCCCGTGTGTCCCTGTCCCCTCCACCGTGTCCCCAAGTGTGTCCCTGTCACCCCCCGTGTGTCCCTGTCACCCCCCGTGTCCCCAAGTGTGTCCCTGTCACCCCCCGTGTGTCCCTGTCACCCCCCATGTCCCCAAGTGTGTCCCTGTCACCCCCCCCGTGTGTCCTTGTCCCCTCCACCTTGTCCCCACCTGTGTCCCTGTCACCCCCCGTGTGTCCCTGTCCCCTCCATCATGTCCCCAAGTGTGTCCCTGTCACCCCCCGTGTCCCCACGTGTGACTCTGTCCCCTCCACCTTGTCCCCACCTGTGTCCCTGTCACCCCCCGTGTGTACCTGTCCCCTCCACCTTGTCCCCACCTGTGTCCCTGTCACCCCCCGTGTCCCCACGTGTGTCCCTGTCCCCTCCATCATGTCCCCACCTGTGTCCCTGTCACCCCCCGTGTGTCCCTGTCACCCCAAGTGTGTCCCTGTCACCTCCCCGTGTGTCCCTGTCCCCTCCACCTTGTCCCCACCTGTGTCCCTGTCACCCCCCGTGTGTCCCTGTCACCCCCCGTGTGTCCCCGCTCTTGTCCCTGTCCCCCACCCGCGTGTGGCACCGCCGGAGCTCGGGCAGGTGACAAAAGCCAGCCCGGGCTGTGCCCCGAGTGCCACCGGTGCCACCTCCCTCCTGCCACAGCCCTGTGCCACGGCTGTCCCCGCTTTTGTCACCGGAGATGTCCCCAGGGACGGAGGGGAAACAGGGGGACAGAGGGACATGGGACAGAGGGACAGAGGGACAGAAGGACAGAGGGATAGGGGGAGAGAAGGGACAGAGGGGACAGAGGGACACAAGGACACGGGGACACAGGGAACAGAGGGGACAGAAGGACAGAAGGACACAGGGACACAGGGACAGAGGACAGAGGGGACAGAGGGGACACAGGGACACAGGGGACACAGGGACAGAGGGACACAGGGACAGAAGGACACAGGGAGAGAGGACAGAGGGGACAGAGGGACAGACGGACAAAAGGACAGAGGGACACAGGGACACAGGGGACACAAGGACAGAGGGACAGAGGGACAGAAGGACACAGGGACACAGGGACACAGGGACAGAGGGACAAAAGGACACGGAAAGAAGGACAGAGGGACACAGGGACACAAGGACACAGGGACAGAAGGACAGAGGTACAGAGGGGACAGAAGGACACAGGGACACAGGGGACAGAAGGACAGAGGGACAGAGGGAGAGAAGGACAGAAGGACACGGACACGGGGACAGAGGGACAGAGGGGGACAGAAGGACACAGGGACACATGGACAGAGGGACAGAACGACAGAACGACAGAACGACAGAACGACAGAGGGACACAGGGACACAAGGACACAGGGACAGAGGGACAGAAGGACAGAGGTACAGAGGGGACAGAAGGACAGAAGGACAGAGGGACAGAGGGGGACACAGGGACACAGGGACAAAAGGACACGGAAAGAAGGACGGAGGGACAGAGGGGACAGAAGGACAGAAGGACACAGGGACACAGGGGACAGAAGGACAGAGGGACACAGGGACACAGGGACACAGGGACAGAGGGAGAGAGGGAGAGAAGGACAGAAGGACATGGACACAGGGACAGAGGGACAGAGGGGGACAGAAGGACACAGGGACACAGGGACACATGGACAGAACGACAGAACGACAGAACGACAGAACGACAGAACGACAGAGGGACACAGGGACAGAGGGACACAGGAGACAGAAGGACAGAGGGGGACAGAGGGAACACAGGGACACAGGGACAAAAGGACACGGAAAGAAGGACAGAGGGACAGAGGGAGAGAAGGACAGAAGGACAGAGGGACAGAGGGGGACACAGGGGACACAGGGACACAGGGACAAAAGGACACGGAAAGAAGGACAGAGGGACACAGGGGGACAGAGGGGACAGAAGGACAGAGGGACAGAGGGGGACACAGGGACAGAGTCCCACCTCCGTCCCCGGGATCCGTGTCCCCTGCTCCTCTTTCCGTGTCACCCCTGTCACCCCCCGCCTTTGTCCCTTGGCCTGGTTCTGATCCCGGGATTTTGTAACTTTTTTTTTTTTTTTTTCCTTTGGGATTTTTTTACCTCAGTGAGGGGAAAATTCCCGGATTTCCTGCAGGAGAGCCAAGGAGCCAAGGCCGCGCTCCGGAGCCCTGCGCCTCGATTCCGGGATTCCGGGAGCTCCCCAGGGGCCGCGACAATTCCAGAGGCGGCAGGGGCGTTACTGGGAACATTGGGAACAGATCCCAGTGGAGCAGGAACGGGAACGGGAACGGGAATGGGGAATGGGAATGGGAATGGGGAATGGGGATGGGAATGGGGAATGGGAATGGGGAATGAGAATGGGAATGGGAATGGGAATGGGATGGGAATGGGAATGGGAATGGGAGTGGGGAGTGGGGAATGGGAATGGGAATGGGGAATGGGGAGATGGGAATGGGGAATGGGATGGGGAATGGGAATGGGAATGGGAATGGGATGGGATGGGGATGGGGAATGGGGAATGGGGAATGGGGAATGGGAATGGGAATGGGAATGGGGAATGGGGATTGGGGAATGGGAATGGGGAATGGGGAATGGGAGATGGGGAATGGGATTGGGGAATGGGAATGGGAATGGGGAATGGGGAACGGGGAATGGGGAATGGGATTAAGGAATGGGAATGGGAATGGGAATGGGGAATGGGGAACGGGGAATGGGGAATGGGATTAAGGAATGGGAATGGGAATGGGAATGGGGAATGGGGAACGGGGAATGGGGAATGGGATTAAGGAATGGGAATGGGAATGGGAATGGGGAATGGGGAACGGGGAATGGGGAATGGGATTAAGGAATGGGAATGGGAATGGGAATGGGAATGGGAATGGGAATGGGATGGGAATGGGAAATGGGGAATGGGAAAATGGGAATGGGAATGGGAATGAGAATGAGAATGGGAATGGGAATGGGATGGGAATGGGGATGGGAATGGGAATGGGAATGGGGAATGGGAATGGGGAATGGGATTGGGATGCAGATGGGGATCAGAGCCGGGATCAGGGCTGGGATTCACCCCTAAATCCCAGGATAATCCCACCCAGCTTCACCCCTAAATCCCGGGATAACCCCACCCCTGGATCCCGGCTGGATTTTTGAAGAGGATTTTTTTTTTTTTAACCAGGTTCTCCACATGGAATTCTGCCATTCCCAAAGCTCCAGGTGGGATTTTTGGGATTCTGCTCCTCTCGGGAATTTCCAGCTCAGGAATTCCGTAATCCCGGGATTCTGCCCCAAAACGGGATTATGGATTTGCTGCCACCTAGAGCGGAGCTGGAACCTCGGGGAAATTCAGGGAATTCCAAAGGCTGCCGCGGGCAGGAAAAACCTCCCAGCAGCGGGAATCGCCGGGATGGAAAAAGGAGCTTTTCTGAAAAGGGTTTGGGAATTCTGGGTGCCACCAAAAATAAAATAAAAATAAAAAATTTTAAAAATTAATAATAATAATAATAATGAAATAAAATAAAAAATAAGATAAAATAAGATAAAATAAGATAAGATAAAATAAAATGAAATAAAATAAAATAAAATAAAATAAAATAAAATAAAATAAAATAAAATAAAATAAAATAAAATAAAATAAAATAAAATAATATCAGGGATCAGGAGCAGAGGTGACAATGGATCTGCTCCTGAGAGACACAAATCTTTGGGATCAGGAGCAGCGGTGACAATGGATCTGCTCCTGAGGGACACAGATCTTTGGGATCAGGAGCAGAGGCGACAATGGATCTGTGACACAGGAACACAGATCTTTGGGATCAGGAGCAGAGGTGACAATGAATCTGTGACACAGGAACACAAATCTGTGGGATCAGGAGCAGAGGTGACAATGGATCTGTCCCAAACGACACAAATATTTCGGATCAGGAGCAGAGGTGACAATGGAGCTGTTCCCATGGCGACAGAAATCTTTGGGATCAGGAGCAGAGGTGACAATGGATCTGTCCCCATGGCGACACACACCCCGGTGTCCCAGCCCCTCCACGGTTCCTCTCCCTGCTGGCACCGCCCCAAACCCCAATTCCCGGGAAGCTGCGGTTGCCCCATCCCTGGAAGAGCCCTCGGCGCCCTCGGCGGGTGACACCGCGCCGTCACCAAGGTCCCTCCCGGCCCCCACCGTTCCAGGGTTCTGTGACATCACCCCGGGCACCGGTGGCACCCAGAGGTGACACCTCTGCCCCGGCTCTGCCACCCGCGCTGGCACCGATGGCTTTGCTGTGGCTGCTCGTGCTGCTGGGCCTGGCCGGGCCCGTGGCGGGCACCTGGGACACCTGCAGGTCCGTGTCCCCAGGGCGCTCGGGGACACTCGGGGCTGCCCTGGCACGGCCCGGGCACTCGGGAGCCCCTCGGGGGTCCCTGTCCCCGCCGCCCCCGAGCAGGGCACCGATGGATTTGTGCTTCCAGGGGCACCTGCGGGCTCCGGCCCTCGGCTTTCGACCACAGCTCCGCGCTGGAGGAATATTCCCAGGAGGGCGGCTACGAACCTTTGGATGCTTCCGAGGGCACCTCCAGGGATGCAGGTGGTGCCGGGGTGCACCCGGGCGCCTGGCCCGGGGTCATCAGCGTCCAGGCCACGCTGCAGAACGGCACGTGGCACATGTGCGCCGGGGCGCTGATCCACCCGCAGTGGGTGCTGACGGTGGCACACTGCTTCTTTGGGGCCGGGTAAGGAGGAGGAAGGGCAGGGGTGTGCCCAGAGCAGGGACAGGGGTGTCCCCACGGCACTGGGATGTCCCCATGGCTCAGGGATGTCCCCACAGCAGGGTCAGGGATGTCCCCATGGCTCAGGGATGTCCCCAGAGCACTGGGATGTCCCCATGGCAGGGCCATGGATGTCCTCACAGCACAGGGTGTCCCCACAGGAGAATCAGGGATGTCCCCAGAGCAGGACCAGGGATGTCCCCACAGCACAGGGATGTCCCCATAGCACAGTTATGTCCCCACAGCAGAGTCAGTGATGTCCCCACAGCACAGGGATACCCCCATAAATGGATCAGTGATGTCCCCACAGCAGGGTCAGTGATGTCCCCAGAGCACTGGGATGTCCCCATAGCACAGTGATGTCCCCACGGCAGGGTCAGTGATGTCCCCACAGCACAGGGATGTCCCCAGCACAGTAAGGGAATTTTGCCGCCTCATCCCGTGGCTCTGCTCCCTCAATCCTTCCTCCACCTCCTGCTGCCCAGGGACATCTCCAGGTGGGAAGTTGTCATCGGGGCCACGGACCTGACCCAGCCAGGCCCCGAGGCCGAGCTGCGCCACATCCAGCGGCTGCTGGTTCACCGGCATTACGACCCCGCCACGGCCAGGAACAACATCGCCCTGCTGGAGCTGGAGCAGCCCGTGGAGTGCAGCGACTACATCCAGCTGGGCTGCGTGCCCGACGGCTCCCTGGCAGTGCCCGAGCTGAAAACCTGCTACACGGCGGGCTGGAGAGGCAGCGCGGGCAGCGGTCAGTGCCCGCACGGGGCTCAGCAGGACTTGGGCAGAGCCGGGTTGGGGCCGTGCCCTGGAGCTGCGGGCAGGGACAGGAGGGACGGGGGCACGGCCCGGCCCCGGGGCTCTGCCCTGGCACCTTCCGGGCGCTCAGTGCCCTCTGTGCCCGCAGCTCCCGGCGCACGCCTGCTGCTGCAGGAGGCCAAGGTGCGGCTGATCGACGTCCAGCTGTGCAACAGCAGCCGCTGGTACGGGGGGGCCGTGCACCCCCAGGACCTGTGCGCGGGGTACCCGCGGGGCGGCATCGACACCTGCCAGGTGCGGGGCTGGGCACGGGGCCTGGGGGCACAGGGACCCCAAACACGGCCCCGAAATCCCCTCAGGGCCGGCACAGGGACCCCAAACACGGCCCCGAAATCCCCTCAGGGCCGGCACAGGGACCCCAAACACGGCCCTGAAATCCCCTCAGAGCTGGCACAGGGACCCCAAACATGGCCCAATGAAATCCCAGGGACCCCAAACACGGCCCATGAAATCCCCTCAGGGCTGGCACAGGGACCCCAAACACATCCCCGTGAAATCCCAGGGACCCCAAACACGGCCCTGAAATCCTCTCAGCCCCAGCACAGGGACCCCAAACACAGCCCCATGAAATCCCCTCAGCCCCAGCACAAGGGACCCCAAACATGGCCCTGAAATCCCAGGGACCCCAAACACGGCCCTGAAATCCCCTCAGCCCCAGGGCTGACGGGTGTCCCTTCCCTTCCCTTCCCTTCCCTTCCCTTCCCTTCCCTTCCCTTCCCTTCCCTTCCCTTCCCTTCCCTTCCCTTCCCCATCCCCGTGTCCCTGCCCGGTGTCCCCTTGTCCCCAAGCCCTGGCACTCTGCCCCCACCCGGTGCCCGCAGCATCCCCAGGTGTGGAGAATTCCCCCGGAATTTCCCTTCCCCGCCCCTCCCTGCTCACCCGGCGGCGCCCACCTCGATCCAGCCCCATCCCGCCGCCCCTCTGGAGCCTCCAGCCCCAGAGCGGAGCCTTTCCGTGCCCATCCCGCCGGCAGCGCGGCTCTGGAGGGCTCGGCACGGCCAGGGCCGGGCTGGCAGCAGCCCCTGACCCCTCTCTCCCGGCGCAGGGGGACAGCGGGGGTCCCCTGGTGTGCAAGGACAACGTCGGTGACTTCTTCTGGCTGGTGGGACTGGCCAGCTGGGGCCGGGGCTGCGCCGGGGCCCAAGCGACCCGGGGTGTTCACCTCCACCCAGCACTTCCACGCCTGGATCCAGGTCCAGCTGGGGCTGCTCCCTCCAGAAGCTGACGTTCCTCCGCCGGAGCCCTTCCCATCCCCGGCTCCCGAGGCAGAGCCGGACTGGGATTCGAGCGATTTTGAGAGCCCCAGCCCGGCGAACTCGCAGGTTTCGTTCCAGCAGCAGATCCTGGGGCAGTTCCTGAAGCTGCTGCTGGAGCTCCTGCAGTTCCTGAAGGAGAAGAAGGCCTGAGCAGCAGGGTGAGCTGGTCCTGTTCTGGCGAGCGTTCCCTGCTGGGGCCGTGGCTGCGGTGCCCGAGCCAGCCCCGGTGCCCAGGGCTGCCGTGCCCGGCCCACGCTGACCCCCGCGCCCACCCCGACGGTGAATCCAGTTCGTTCTTCAAATAGAGTCGTTCCTGTTCCCAGTTATC
>JBBAXF010000243.1:0-34508 GCA_037837765.1 Delichon dasypus | reverse complement strand
GGAATTCCACGGAATTCCGAAGGCCAGCCGGGTCCCGCGGGATTCTCGCGCGGGGTTTTGCCGTAAAGCGAATTTTTGGGGGAATTTTGGAGGGGTTTTAACGGGAATTTCGGTTGCGGTTCCGAATTCCCGACGGGAAAATTCCGGAAAAACCTGGAGGGATTTCGATGTGGAAATCGAAGAATTCCCGATGGGAAGAATTCCAGACTCGGGAATTCCAATGGGGAAAAAAAATCTGAGGGAGAAAAAAACCCCAATGGAAAAATAATAAAAAAAAAATTTAAAAAAATCTGAAATTAAAAGCACTAAAGGAAAAATTCCATCGGAAAAAATTCCGGAAAATTCCAAGGGGAAAAATTCCAAAAATTGAAAATTCCAAAGGAGAAAAAAAAAAATCCCACGGAAAAAAATTCCAAAGGAAATTTCCCGAATTGAGAATTCCAAAGGAAAAAACTAAAAATTGAGAATTCCAAAGGGAAAAAATTCCAAAAATTCAGAATTCTAAAGGAAAAAATCCAATGGAAAGAAAAAATTCATGGGAAATTCCAGAATTAAGAATTGCAAAGGGAAAAATTCCAAAGGGAAAAATTCCAAGGGAAAAAATTCCAAAAAACTGAGAATTCCAAGGGGTAAAAAAAAAAATTCCCATGGAAAAAAACCCAAATTGGGATTTTTGCTGGAATTCCACTTAAAAACCCCAAATTCCCGAATTTCCACTGGAATTCTGAAAAATTTGGGAATTTGGAATCGAATTCCAATGAAAAAAAAACCCCAAATTTGGGATTTTTGCCAGAATTCCTCCAGAAAAACCCCAAATTTCCACTGGAATTCTGGAAAAATTTGGGATTTTTTTGCTGGAATTCCACTAAAAAAATCCAAATCCCCAAATTTCCACTGGAATTCCGGAATTTGGGATCAAATTCCAACGAAAATCTTGGGAAAAAACCCCAAAATTTGGGAATTCTGTCTGGAATTCCTCCAGGAAAACCCCAAATTCCCAAATTTTCGGATGGGAATTCTGGAATTTTGGGATTTGGGATCAAATTCCAATGAAAATCTTGGAAAAAAACCCCAAAATTTGGGAATTCTGGTCGGAATTCCTCCAGGAAAACCCCAAATTCCCAATTTTCCACTGGAATTCCGGAAAATTTGGGATTTTTTTGCCAGAATTCCGCTAAAAAAAACCCAAATCCCAAATTTCCTGCTGGAATTCCAGGATTGGGAATTGCAGAATTCCAGGAGTTGGGATCAAATTCCAATGAAAACTTTGGGAAAAAACCCAGAATTTGGGATTTTTTGCTGGAATTCCACAAAAAACCCCAAATCCCCAAATTTCCACTGGAATTCCAGAAAAATTCGGGAATTTAGGATCAAATTCCGATGAAAACCTTGGGAAAAACCCCCAAATTTGGGAATTCCGGCCAGAATTCGTCCACGAAAACCCCAAATTCCCAGATTTCCACTGGAATTCTGAAAATTCCCAAATTTTTCTGGAATTCCAGCGGAAAATTGGGAATTTTTGGGTTTTTCCCAGTGGAATTCCAGCAAAAATTCCATTTGGAATTCCCAAATTTTGGTTTTTTCCCCAGGTTTTTGTTGGAATTTGATCCCAAATCCCGGAATTCCAGGGTTTTTTTAGTGGAATTCCAGCAAAAAATCCCAAATTTTTCCAGAATTCCAGTGGAAATTTGGGAATTTGGGTTTTTTTTAGTGGAATTCCAGCAAAAATTCCCAAATTTTTCCAGAATTCCGGTGGAAATTTGGGAATTTTGGGGTTTTTTAGTGGAATTCCAGCAAAAATTCCCAAATTTTTCCAGAATTCCGGTGGAAATTTGGGAATTTTTGGGTTTTTCCCAGTGGAATTCCAGCAAAAAATCCCAAATTTGGGTTTTTTTCCCCAGGTTTCCATTGGAATTTGATCCCGAATTCCGGAATTCCCATCTGGAAATTCGGGAATTTGGGTTTTTTAGTGGAATTCCAGCAAAAAATTCCCAAATTTTTCCAGAATTCCAGCAGAAATTTGGGAATTTTGGGGTTTTTTTAGTGGAATTGCAGCAAAAAATTCCCAAATTTTTCCGGAATTCCAGTGGAAATTTGGGAATTTTGGGTTTTTCCCAGTGGAATTCCAGCAAAAATTCCCAATTTTTTCTGGAATTCCAGTGGAAATTTGGGAATTTGGGGTTTTCCTGGTGGAATTCCATTTGGAATTCCCAGATTTTGGTTTTTTCCCCAAGGTTTTTGTTGGAATTTGATCCCAAATCCTGGAATTCCAGAATTCCCAATCCTGGAATTCCAGCGGAAATTTGGGAATTTGGTTTTTTTTTAAAGTGGAATTCCAGCAAAAAATCCCAAGTTTTTCCATAATTCCATGGAAAATTGGGAATTTTTGGTTTTTTCTAGTGTAATTCCAGCAAAAATTCCCCAAATTTTTCCAGAATTCCAGTGGAAATTTGGGAATTTTTGGGTTTTTCCCAGTGGAATTCCAGCAAAAAAATCCCAATTTTTTCCAGAATTCCAGTTGAAATTTGGGATTTGGGGTTTTTTTGTGGAATTCCAGCAAAAAATTTCCCAATTTTCCCCGGAATTACAGTGGAAATTTAGGAATTTGGGGGTTTTTTTAGTGGAATTGCAGCAAAAATTCCCCAAATTTTTCCAGAATTCCTATGAAAATTTGGGAATTCGGGGTTTTTTTAGTGGAATTCTGGCAAAAAATCCCAAATTTGGGGTTTTCCCCAAGGTTTTTGTTGGAATTTGATCCCGAATTCCGGAATTCCAGTGGAAATTTGGGAATTTTGGGGTTTTTTTAGTGGAATTCCAGCAAAAATTCCCAATTTTTTCTGGAATTCCGGTGGGGATTTGGGGTTTTCCTGGCGGAATTCCGTCCTGAATCCCCCAAATTCCGGGATTTTTTTTTTCGGGAATTCCTCTCTTTTCCCACTTTCTCGTGTCCCCGCAGGAATTGCGGAGCTGGAGCTGGGAGCGGCGGATTTGGGAATTCCGGGAACGTCGGAGGCGGCGCCGTGGGCGGATCCCAAGGCCGAGGAGTGAGTTTGTGCCGGATTCTCGGGGATTTTCCCGTCGGAATTCTCGGGTTCGGGAATTTCCCGTTGGAATTTTGGAATTGTCGGAATTCTCAAATCTGGAATTTTTCCATTGGATTTTTCCCTTTGGAATTTTTCCGTTGGAATTCTCAAATTTGGAATTTTCTTTGGAATTTTCCCATTAAAACTTTTCCCCTTTGGAATTTTTTCCCTTTGGAATTCTCAATTCGGAATTTTTCCTGTTGGAATTTTTCCTTTGGAATTTTTCAATTTTGGAATTTTCCATTGGAATTTTCCCATTGGAATTCTCAAATTCCCATTTTTCCAGGTGGAAATCGCCATTTTTCCGGAATTTTCCCTTGGGAATTCTGGGGTTCGGGAGTTTCCTGCTGGAATTTTTCCCCTTGGAATTCTCAAATTTGGGAATTTTCAATTTGAAATTTTTCCCTTTGGAATTTTTCCCTTTGGAAATTTTCCATTGGAATTTTTCCCTTTGGAATTCTCAAATTTGGAATTTTTTCCTTTGGAATTTTCCCTTCGGAATTCTCAAATCCCCATTTTTCCAGGGGTGAGTTCCCTTTTTTTCCCATTGGAAATTCCCATTTTTCCAGCTGTAAATTCCCATTTTTCCGGGTGTGAACTCCCATTTTCCCAGGTGGAAATTCCCATTTTTCGGGAATTTTCCCCTCGGAATTCTCGATTTCGGGATTTCCGTTGCCATTTTCCCATTGCAATGCTCAAATTGGGAATTTTTTCCCTTTGGAATTTTCCTTTCAGAATTCTGGGTTTTGGAATTTTCCCATTGGAATTCTCAAATTCCCATTTTTCCAGTAGAAATTCCCGTTTCTCCAGGAGGAAATTCCCATTTTTCCAGGGTGGAGTTCCCATTTTTCTGGGTAGGAATTCCCAGGTTTTCAGGACGGAATTCTTGAGTTTCCAGTTGGAAATTCCCATTGTTTTCCCATTGGAAATTCCCATTTTTCCAGGAGGAAATTACCATTTTTCCGGGTGTGAATTCCCATTTTTCCAGTTGGAAATTCCCATTTTTCCAGTAGAAATTCCCATTTTTCCAGTTGGAAATTCCCATTTTCCCAGCTGTAAATTCCCATTTTCCAGGGGTGAATTCCCATTTTTCTGGGTGTAAATTCCCATTTTTCCCGCTGGAAATTCCCGTTGTTCCCGCTGGAAATTCCCGTTGTGTTTCTGGCTGGAATTCCTGACGTTTCCCTGCCTGGAATTCCCGTTGTGTTTTTCCCGTCTGGAGTTCCCGACGTCGTCGTTGTTCCTGATCCGTAATTCCAGCTGCTGTTGGTTTTTTTCCCCGCTGTTTTTCCCGCTGGAAATTCCCATTGTTTTTCCCGCTCCGTAACTCCCGCCGTTGTTTCTCCTGCTGTTGTTCCCGCTCCGTAATTCCCGCTGGAAATTCCCGCTGTTGTTTTTCCTGATCCATAATTCCCACTGGAAATTCCCGTTGTTGTTTTTCTCCTGATCTGTAATTCCCACTGGAAATTCCCGTTGTTGTTTTTCCCAATCCATAATTCCCACTGGAAATTCTCGTTGTTGTTTTTCCTGATCCATAATTCCCGCTGGAAATTCCCGCTGTTGTTGCTGTTCCCGCTCCGTAATTCCCACTGGAAATTCCCGTTGTTGTTTCTCCCGATCCGTAATTCCCACTGGAAATTCCCGTTGTTGTTTCTCCCGATCCGTAATTCCCACTGGAAATTCCCTCTGTTGTTTCTCCCGATCCGTAATTCCCACTGGAAATTCCTGTTGTTGTTTTTCCCGATCCGTAATTCCCACTGGAAATTCCCGTTGTTGTTTCTCCCGATCCGTAATTCCCACTGGAAATTCCCGCTGTTGTTTTTCCTGATCCGTAATTCCCGCTGGAAATTCCCGCTGTTGGTTTTTTCCCGCGGAAAATTCCCGCTGTAAATTCCTGCTGGGTTTTTTTTCCCCGCTGTAAATTCCCATCGTCGCTGCCGTTCCCGCTGCCAAATTCCCGCTGTAAATTCCCGCTGTTGGTTTGTTCCCAATCCATAATTCCCGCTCCCTAATTCCCGCTGTTCATTCCCGCTGTTCATTCCCGGTTTCCGTTCCCGGTTTTTATTCCCGGTTTTTATTCCCGGTTTTCATTCCTGCTGCTCTTTCAGGCCGTGCCCGCTGGAGGTGCTGCTGTGCCCGGTTTCCATTCCCGGTTTTCATTCCCGGTTCTCATTCCCGGTTTTTATTCCCGGTTTTCATTCCCGGTTTCCGTTCCCGGTTTCCATTCCCAGTTTCCATTCCCGGTTTCTGTTCCCGGTTTTCATTCCCAGTTTTCATTCCCGGTTTCCGTTCCCAGTTTTCATTCCCGGTTTCCGTTCCCGGTTTCCATTCCCGGTTTCCATTCCCGGTTTCCGTTTCAGGCCGTGCCCGCTGGAGGCGCTGCTGTGCCCGCTGTCCATTCCCGGTTTTCGTTCCCGGTTTCCGTTCCCAGTTTCCGTTCCCGGTTTCCATTCCCGGTTTCCGTTCCCGCTGTTCATTCCCAGTTTTCATTCCCGGTTTTTATTCCCGGTTTCCCTTTCAGGCCGTGCCCGCTGGAGGCGCTGCTGTGCCCGGTTTCCATTCCCGGTTTCCATTCCCGGTTTTCATTCCCGGTTTTTATTCCCGGTGCCCTTGCAGGCCGTGCCCGCTGGAGGCGCTGCTGTGCCCGCTGTTCATTCCCGGTTTTTATTCCCGGTTTTTATTCCCGGTTTCCATTCCCAGTTTCCCTTCCCGGTTTTCATTCCCGGTTTCCATTCCCGGTTTTTATTCCCGGTTTCCATTCCCGGTTTCCGTTCCCGGTTTCCATTCCCGGTTTCCGTTTCAGGCCGTGCCCGCTGGAGGCGCTGCTGTGCCCGCTGTTCATTCCCGGTTTCCATTCCCGGTTTTTATTCCCGGTTTTCATTCCCGGTTTCCATTCCCGGTTTCCCGTTTCAGGCCGTGCCCGCTGGAGGCGCTGCTGTGCCCGCTGTTCATTCCCGGTTTTCATTCCCGGTTTTTATTCCCGGTTTCCGTTTCAGGCCGTGCCCGCTGGAGGCGCTGCTGTGCCCGCTGTCCGTTCCCGGTTTCCATTCCCGGTTTCCATTCCCGGTTTTTATTCCCGTTTTTCATTCCCGGTTTCCATTCCCGGTTTCCATTCCCGGTTTCCGTTTCAGGCCGTGCCCGCTGGAGGCGCTGCTGTGCCCGCTGTCCGTTCCCGGTTTCCATTCCCGGTTTCCATTCCCGGTTTTTATTCCCGTTTTTCATTCCCGGTTTCCATTCCCGGTTTCCCTCGCAGGCCGTGCCCGCTGGAGGCGCTGCTGTGCCCGCCCAGCTCGGCCGAGGCCCGCAGCGACGAGAAGGCGCTGCTGGAGCAGCTGGTGAATTTCCTGAGCGGGCGCGACGAGACCGAGCTGGCCGAGCTCGACCGAGCCCTCGGCATCGACAAACTCGTCCAGGTACCGCCGGGAAAAAACGGGGAAAAAATCCGGGAAAAAATCCGGGAAAAAACGAGGGAGAAATGGGGAAAAAATGGGGAAAAACGGGAAAAAAATCCGGGAAAAAACGAGGGAGAAATGGGGAAAAAATGAGGGAGAAAAACCAGGAAAATCAGGGGGAAAATGGGGAAAAAATGGAGGAAAACCCAGGAAAATCAGGGGGAAATGGGGAAAAAAATGGGAAATAAAAGGAGGGAAAAGGGGGAAAAAGGGGAAGGAAAAGGGGGAAAAAGAAGGAAAGATGGAAAGAAAGGAAATAGAAGAAAAAAGAGGAAAAAACAGGAAGAAAATTGGGGGAAAAATGGGGAAGAAATGGGGGGAAAAATTAGGAAGAAATGGGGAAACCCCGGGAAAATCAGGGGAAAATGGGGAAAAAATGGGAAATAAAAAAGGGGGAAAGGAGGAAAAATCAGAACAAATGGGAAAAAACCTGGGAAAAAACAGGAAAAAAAGAGGGGAAAATGGGGAAAAATTTGGGGAAAAAATGAGGGAGAAATGGGGAAAAAATGAGGGAGAAATGGGGAGAAAAACCAGGAAGAAATGGGGGAAAAATGAAAAAAAAAAAGGGGAAAAAATGAGGGAGAAATGGAGGAAAAGCCAGGAAAATAAAGGGGGAAAATTGGGGAAAAAAATGGGGAATGAAAAAGGGGGAAAAGGAGGAAAAATCAGAAAAATTGGGGAAAAAATTGGGAAAAAGCAGGAAAAAATTTGGGGAAATGGGGAAAAAATGAGGAAGAAATGAGGAAGAAATGGGGGGAAAGTGGGAGAAAAATGGGCAAGAAATGGAGGAAAAGCCAGGAAAATCAGGGGGAAATGGGGAAAAACTGGGAAATGAAAGGAGGAAAAAGGGGGAAAAAATGGGAAGGAAAAGGGGAGAAAGAGGGAAAGACGGGAAAAAAAGGAAATGGGGGAAAAAAGGGGAAAAAATGGGGGAAAAATGAGGAAGAAATGGGGAAGAAATGAAGGAAAACCCAGGAAAATCAGGGGGAAATGGGGAAAAATGGAAGTAAAAAAGGGGAAAGGAGGAAAAATCAGAAAAATTGGGGGAAAAACTGGGAAAAAAAGGGAAAAAAATTAGGGGAAAATGGGGAAAAATGGGGAAGAAATGGGAAGAAAAAGGAGGAAAACCCCAGAAAATCGGGGGGAAATGGGGAAAAATGGGAAGGAAAAGGGGAAAAAGAGGGAAAGGCAGGAAAAAAAGGAAATAGAGGAAAAAAGGGGAAAAAACAGGAAGAAAATTGGGGGAAACATGAGGAAGAAATGGGGGGAAAAAAGAGGAAGAAATGGGGAAGAAATGGAGGAAAAGCCAGGAAAATAAGAGGGAAAAAATGGGAAATAAAAAAGGGGGAAAGAAGGGGGAATCAGAAAATCAGAAAAATTGGGGGAAAAAAATTGGGAAAAAGCAGGAAAAAATTAGGGGGAAATGGGGAAAAAATGGGGAAAAAACGAGGAAGAAATGGAGGAAAAACCAGGAAAATCAGGGGGGAAATGGGGGAAAAATGGGGAATGAAAGAAGGAATTCTGGGATCTGGAGGAATTCTGGGATCTGAAGGGATTTTGAGATTGGAATCTGAAATGATTTCGGGGATCCAAAGGAATTTTGGGATCCGAGGCGATTTCTGGATCCGAAGGGATTTTTGGGCTCCAGAGCGATTTTGGGATCTGACGGAATTTTGGGATCCAAAGGAATTTTGAGATTGGACTCTGAAGGGATTTGGGGATCCACAGGGATTTCGGGATCCAAAGCGATTTCCCGATGCGAGGAAATTTTGGGATCCAAAGGAATTTTGGGCTTCAAAGGGATTTTGGGATCTGAAGCGATTTCGGGATCCGAAGGAGTTTTGGGCTCCACAGGAATTTTTGGGCTCCGAAGGGAATTTCGGGATCTGAAGGGAATTTTGGGCTCCAAAGCCAATTTGGGATCCCAAGGGAACTTCAGGATCTGAAGGAATTTTGGGATCTGAAGGGATTTTTGGATCTGAACGGATTTTGAGATCTGAGTGGAATTTTGGGCTCCAAAGAAATTTTGGGATCCAAAGGAATTTCAGGATCCAAAGGGAATTTCAGGATCCGAAGGGATTTCGGGCTCTGCGGGAATTTCGGGATCTGAAGGGATTTTGGGCTCCAAAGCAGTTTTGGGATCTGAAGAGATTTCAGGATCCAAAGGAGTTTCGGGCTCCGAGGGAATTTCAGGATCCGAAGGAATTTCGGGCTCCAAAGGGAATTTCGGGATCCGAGGAAATTTCTGGCTCTAAAGGAATTTCAGGCTTTGAGGGAATTTTGGGCTCCAGAGGGATTTCAGGCTCCGAAGGATTTTCGGGCTCTGAGGAATTTTGGGCTCCAAAGGAATTTCGGGCTCTGAGGGAATTCCAGGCTTTGAGGGAATTTCAGGATCCAAAGCGATTTCGGGCTCCAAAGGAATTTCGGGATCCAAAGGAATTTCGGGCTCCAAAGGAATTTCAGGATCCAAAGGGATTTTGTGCTCCAAAGCGATTTCGGGATCCAAAGTGATTTTGGGTTCCGAAGGAATTTCAGGATCCAGAGGGATTTTGGGCTCCAAAGGGAATTTTGGGATCCAAAGGGATTTGGGGCTCCGAGGATTTCGGTTTCCGAAGGGGTTTCGGGATCTGAGGGAATTTCGGGCTCCGAAGTAATTTCAGGCTCCAAAGGGATTTTGGGATCCAAAGGAATTTCAGGCTCTGGGGGAATTCCGGGCTCCAAAGGAATTTCAGGATCTGAAGGAATTTCGGGCTCCAAGGGAATTTTGGCCTCTGAGGGAATTCCAGGCTCCAAGAGAATTCCGGACTCCAAGGGAATTTCGGGCTCTGAGGAATTTTGGGATCTGAAGGAATTTCGGGCTCCAAAGGGATTTTGGGCTTCGAAGCAATTTTGGAATCCAAAGGGAATTTAGGGATCTGAAGTGATTTTGGGCTTTGAGGGAATCTCAGGATCTGAGGGAATTCCGGCCTCCAAAGGAATTTCAGGATCCAAAGGGATTTCGGGCTCCAAAGGGAATTTTGGGCTCCAGAGGGATTTTGGGCTCCGAGGGAATTTCGGGCTCCGAAGGAATTTCAGGATCTGAAGGAATTTCGGGCTCCGAGGGAATTCTGGCCTCTGAGGGAATTTCGGGCTCTGAGGAATTTTGGGATCTGAAGGAATTTCGGGCTCCAAAGGGATTTCGGGCTCCAAAGGGATTTTGGGCTCCAAAGGAATTTCAGGATCCAAAGGGATTTTGTGCTCCAAAGCGATTTCGGGATCCAGAGTGATTTCGGGTTCCGAAGGGGTTTCGGGTTCCGAAGGAATTTCAGGATCCAGAGGGATTTTGGGCTCCAAAGGGAATTTTGGGATCCAGAGGGATCTGGGGCTCCGAGGGGATTTCGGTTTCCGAAGGGGTTTCGGGATCCGAGGAAATTTCGGGATCCAAAGTAATTTCAGGCTCCAAAGGAATTTTTGGCTCCAAAGGGATTTTGGGCTCCAAAGGAATTTCAGGATCCAGAGGGATTTCGGGCTCCAGAGGGATTTTGGGCTCCAAAGGGATTTCAGGCTCTGAGGGAATTTCAGGATCTGAAGGAATTTCGGGCTCCGAGGGAATTCTGACCTCTGAGGGAATTTCGGGCTCTGAGGAATTTTGGGATCTGAAGGAATTTTGGGCTCCAAAGCAATTTCGGGATCCAAAGCGATTTTGGGTTCCCAAAGGAGTTTCAGGATCCAGAGGGATTTCGGGCTCCGAAGGAATTTCAGGATCCAAAGGATTTTCGGGCTCCGAAGGAATTTCAGGATCGAAAGGGATTTCAGGCTCCAGAGGGATTTTGGGCTCCAAAGGGATTTCAGGCTCTGAGGGAATTTCAGGATCTGAAAGCATTTCGAGCTCTGATGGAATTCCGGGCTCCAGAGGGATTTTGGGCTCCGAGGGAATTCCAGGCTCCGATGTAATTCCGGCCTCCGATGTAATTCCAGCCTCCGAGGTGACTCCGGAATTCCCTCCTCTCATTCCCGTTTCTTTTCCCCCGCTCAGGGCGGCGGCCTGGAGGCGCTGACGGAACGATTCCAACCCCAACCCCCGGCGGCCGCTCCGCTGCTCCTGGAGCAAAAACCGGGAATGTTCTCCCAACCCTTCCCTCCTTCCTCCTCCTCCTCCTCCTCCTCGGCCTCTCCCGGCGCCAACGTTCCCGGGAATTTCCCGGGAATGCTGCGACCCAAACCGCCCTTCGCGGCCGTGCCCGTCCCTCCTCCTCCTCCTCCTCCTCCTCCTCCCGCTCCTCGCGGAACATTCCCGAACAATTCCTTGGGAATTCCCAGCCGGCAGCCGCTGAGCCGCCCCAGCGCCCCCAACCAGCTGCGCCTGCAGCTCCAGCAGCGCCTCCAGGGCCAGCAGCAGGTAAGAAAAATTCCCGGGGGGAAAAAGAACCCGAAATTTCCCGGAAAAAAACACAAAATCTGGGAAAAAACTCACGGAATTTTTGGGGAATTTTTGGGATTTTTCCCGGAATTTCAGCTGCTGCACCAGAACCGCCAGGCGCTCCTGGGTCAGTTCGGGGCTCCCTTGGGAATTTCGCTCCGGCCGGGAATGCAGCAGCAGCAGCAGCAGCAGCAGCAGCAGCAGCAGCAGCTGGCGCCGCAGGTAAAGTTGCGATTCCGGCCGCGAGAACTCCGGGATGCGGATTCCCAGGTTTTTGGGGTTGCAGGGAATTCCTGGGGTTTTTTTCCTGGATTTTCCAGTTGTTCTTAGTTGTTAATGGGAGGAAATTCCTGCGGTTTTCCATTTTTCCTGGGTTTTTTTCTGGGTTTTTTCCTATTTTTTGGGTGATTTTCCCCAGAATTTTCCAGCTCCGTTCCCTTCCCGTTAAAGCCGCGATTCCGAACGCGATTCCCGGCCCGGAAATTTCAGGATGCAGATTCCCAGGTTTTTGGGGTTGCAGGGTTTTTTTCCTGGATTTTCCAATTTTTTTTAGTTGTTAATTAGAGAAAATTCTTGTATTTTTCCTATTTTTTCCTGGCTTTTTCTATTTTTTCCCGGATTTTTTGGGTGATTTTCCCACAATTTTCCAGCTCCGTTTCATCCTTAACAAGAGAGAATTCCTGGATTTTTCCCTGAATTTTTTTGGATTTTTTCCAGAATTTTCCAGCTCGGTTTCATCCTTAACAAGAGAGAATTCCTGGATTTTTCCCTGAATTTTTTGGGATTTTTTCCAGAATTTTCCAGCTCGGTTTCATCCTTAACAAGAGAGAATTCCTGGATTTTTCCCTGAATTTTTTGGGATTTTTTCCAGAATTTTCCAGCTCGGTTTCATCCTTAGCAAGAAGAAATTCCTGGATTTTTCCCTGATTTTTTGGGGTTTTTTTCCCCATTTTTTTCCAGCTCCATTCCCTTCCCGTTAAAGCCGCGATTCCGGACGCGATTCCCGGCCTGGAAAATTCCGGGATGCAGATTCCCAGGTTTTTGGGGTTGCAGGGAATTCCTGGGGGATTTTCCTGGATTTTCCAATTTTTTTTAGTTGTTAATTAGAGAAAATTCCTGCTTTTTTCCTATTTTTTCCGGGTTTTTTTCTACTTTTTTCCCGGATTTTTTGGTGATTTTCCCACAATTTTCCAGCTCTGTTTCATCCTTAACAAGAGAGAATTCCTGGATTTTTTCATGAATTTTTGGGGATTTTTTCCGGAATTTTCCAGCTCCGTTTCCTCCTTAGCAAGAAAAAATTCCTGGATTTTTCCCTGATTTTTGGGTTTTTTCCCCATTTTTTTCCAGCTCCATTCCCTTCCCGTTAAAGCCGCGATTCCGGACGCGATTCCTGGCCTGGAAAATTCCGGGATGCAGATTCCCAGGTTTTTGGGGTTGGAGGAAATTCCTGGGAGATTTTGCTGGATTTTCCAGTTGTTCTTAGTTGTTAATGGGAGGAAATTCCTGGGTTTTTTCCAGTTTTTTCTGGGTTTTTTCCTATTTTTTTGGTGATTTTTTTCCCAGAATTTTCCAGTTCAGTTTCGTCCTTAACGAGAGAGAATTCCTGGATTTTTTCCTGAATTTTTTGGGATTTTTTTTCCTGAATTTTTTTGGATTTTTTCCAGAATTTTCCAGCTCCGTTTCATCCTTAACAAGAGAGAATTCATGGATTTGTCCCTGAATTTTTTGGGATTTTTTCCAGAATTTTCCAGCTCCTTTTCATCCTTAACAAGAAAAAATTCCTGGATTTTTCCCTGATTTTTTGGGGTTTTTTTTCCCATTTTTTTCCAGCTCCATTCCCTTCCCGTTAAAGCCGCGATTCCCGGCCCGGAAAATTCCGGGATGCAGATTCCCAGGTTTTTGGGGTTGCAGGGAATTCCTGGGGTTTTTTCCCTGGATTTTCCAGTTGTTCTTAGTTGTTAATGGGAGGAAAATCCTGGGTTTTTCAATTTTTTCCTGTTTTTTTCCTGGGTTTTTTGGGTGATTTTTCCAGAAATTTCCAGTTCAGTTCCATCCTTAACGAGAGAGAATTCCTGGATTTTTTCCTGAATTTTTTGGGATTTTTTTTCCTGAATTTTTTGGGATTTTTTCCTGAATTTTCCAGCTCTGTTTCATCCTTAACAAGAGAGAATTCCAGAATTTTTCCTTGAATTTTTTGGGATTTTTTCCCAGAATTTTCCAGCTCGGTTTCCTCCTTAACAGGAAAAAAAATCCTGGATTTTTCCCTGAATTTTTAGGGAATTCCGGGATTTTGAGCTCAGGATCATCCCGGTAAGGGAACTGCAGAAAAGAGCTGGAAAATTTCCTGGGATGGGATTTTATTCCAAATAAAAAATGGAATTTTGGGATTTTTGAGCTTGGGATCATCCTGGTGACAGCACCAGGGAATTCCATGGAAAAAAGAGCTGGAAAAATTCATGGAATGGAATTTTTTTTCCACAAAAAAAGCAGAATTCCGGGATTTTGAGCTCAGGAACATCCCAGCAACAGCACCAGGGAGATCCCATAAAAAAAGAGCTGGAAAATTTCCTGGGATGGGATTTTATTGCAATAAAAAAATGGAATTTTGGGATTTTTGAGCTCGGGATCATCCCGGTGAGGGAACAGCAGAAAAGAGCTGGAAAAATCAATGGGGTGCGGGTTTTTTCCCAACGTTTTGAAGGGAAAAGAGCAGAATTCTGGGATTTTGAGCTTAGGATCATCTCAGTGGCAGCACCAGGGAGTTCCATGGGGAAAGAGCTGGAAAATCCTGGGATTGGATTTTTTTCTGATAAAAAGCGGAATTCCGGGATTTTGATCTTGGGATCATCCCGGTGAGAACAGAACAACAAAACCCCATTAAAAAAAAAAACGGGAAAACTTCCCGGTCTGGAATTTCCTGCCCAAAAACTCCGGAACAAATCCCGGCTTCGGCAGAACCGGGAACTGCGGGAAAAAATCCGGGATAATTGGAATTTATTTTGGGGGGATTTCCCCTGAGCTAATCCCTGCGTTTCCCTGCGTTTCCCTGCGTTTCCCTGCGTTTCCTGATCCCTGCGTTTCCCTGCGTTCCCGATCCCTGCGTTTCCTGATCCCTGCGTTTCCCTGCGTTTCCCTGCTCCGATCCCTGCGTTTCCCAATTCCTGCGTTTCCCTGCGTTTCCCGCCACCGATCCCTGCGTTTCCGACCCCTGCGTTTCCGATCCCTGCGTTTCTGATCCCTGCATTGATCCCTGCGTTTTCCGGCACCGATCCCCGTGTTTCCTATCCCTGCGTTTCCCTGTGTTTCCCTGCTCCGATCCCTGCGTTTCGGATCCCTGTGTTTCCCTACGTTTCCCAATCCCTGCGTTTCCTGATCTCTGTGTTTCTGATCCCTGCGTTTCCCTGCGTTTCCCTGCGTTTCCGATCCCTGCGTTTCTGATCCCTCGTTTCTGATCCCTGCATTTCCTGATCCCTGCGTTTCTGATCCCTGTGTTTCCGATCCCTGCGTTTCCAATCCCTGTGTTTCCGATCCCTGCGTTTCTGATCCCTGGGTTTCCAATCTCTGCATTTCCCTGCACCGATCCCTGTGTTTCCCGGCACTGATCCCTGCATTTCCCTGCGTTTCCAATCCCTGCGTTTCCTGATCTCTGCATTTCTGATCCCTGCATTGATCCCTGCGTTTTCCGGCACCGATCCCCATGTTTCCGATCCCTGCGTTTCCGTGCGTTCCCCTGCGCCGATCCCTGCGTTCCCAATCCCTGCGTTCCCGATCCCTGCGTTCCCGATCCCTGCTTTTCCGATCCCTGCGTTTCCGATCCCTGCGTTTCCGATCCCTGTATTTCCCTGTGTTTCCGATCCCTGCGTTCCCAATCCCTGCATCTCCGATCCCTGCGTTTCCCTGCGTTTCCAATCCCTGCGTTTCCCAATCCCTGCGTTCCCGATCCCTGCGTTCCCGATCCCTGCGTTCCCCTGCGCCGATCCCTGCGTTCCCGATCCCTGCGTTCCCGATCCCTGCGTTCCCGATCCCTGCGTCTCCGATCCCTGCATTCCCGATCCCTGCGTTCCCGATCCCTGCGTTCCCAATCCCTGCGTTTCCCTGCGTTCCCAATCCCTGTGTTTCCGATCCCTGCGTTTCCCTCCGTTTCTGATCCCTGCGTTTCTGATCCCTGCGTTCCCGATCCCTGCGTTCCCGATCCCTGCGTTTCCCTGTGTTTCCCTGCGTTTCCCTGCGTTTCCGATCCCTGCGTTTCCCTGCGTTTCCCTGTGTTTCCGATCCCTGCGTTCCCGATCCCTGCGTTTCCTATCCCTGCGTTTCCTGATCCCTGCATTTCCGATCCCTGCGTTTCCGATCCCTGCGTTTCCCTGCGTTTCCCTGCGTTTCCGACCCCTGCGTTCCCGACCCCTGCGTTTCCCTGCGTTCCCGATCCCTGCGTTTCCCAATCCCTGCGTTCCCCTGTGTTCCCAATCCCTGCGTTTCCCGATACCTCCGTTCCCGATCCCTGCGTTTCCCTGCGTTCCCAATCCCTGCGTTTCCGATCCCTGCGTTTCCGATCCCTGCGTTTCCCTGCGTTTCCCTGTGTTCCCGACCCCTGCGTTTCCCTGCGTTTCCTGATCCCTGCATTTCCTGATCCCTGCGTTCCCCTGTGTTCCCAATCCCTGCGTTTCCGATCCCTGCGTTTCCGATCCCTGCATTTCCCTGCGTTTCCCAATCCCTGCGTTTCCCGATCCCTGTGTTTCCGATCCCTGCGTTTCCCTGTGTTCCCGACCCCTGCGTTTCCCTGCGTTTCCTGATCCCTGCATTTCCTGATCCCTGCGTTCCCCTGCGTTCCCGACCCCTGCGTTTCCGACCCCTGCGTTTCTCCCCCCGCAGCCCCCCCTGAACGCGCAGATGCTGGCGCAGCGGCAGCGGGAGCTCTACAGCCAGCAGCACCGGCAGCGGCAGCTGATGCAGCAGCGCGCGCTCCTGATGCGCCAGCAGAGCTTCGGCGCCGCCGGAATTCCCGCGGGGAGCCCCCGCCTGCCGCAGCCGCCGGCGCAGCCCTTCCCGTTCCCGCCGGGATACGGCGCGGGCGGCGGGAGCGGCGGCGCCGCGTCCGGCTTCTGCGGCGAGGCGGCGGGGAGCCGCGGCGCGCCGGGGAGCCGCGGGATGCTGGGAGCGCAGTTCGGGGCGGCGATGGGCCCGGCGGGGATGCAGCAGAACCTGTTCCAGTACCCGGCACCGGGTGAGGGGCTGCGGAGGCTCCGGAGGTTTGGGGTGTTCGGGATATCCGGGAGGTTTGGGAGTTTTTGGGATGTTCGGGATATTTGGGATGTTTGGGAGGTTCCGGAGGTTCTGGAGGCTTGGGATGTTCGGGACGTTCGGGATGTTGGGGATGTTCGGGATGTTTGGGAGTTTTGGGGTGTTTGGGATGTTCGGGACATTTTGGATGTTTGGGACGTTCGGGACATTTTGGATGTTTGGGATGTTCGGGATATTCAGGACGTTTGGGATGTTTGGGATGTTTAGGAGTTTGGGGATATTTGGGATGTTCGGGATGTTCCGGAGGTCTGGGAGGTTTGGGATGTTCGGAATGTTCGGGATGTTTGGGAGTTTTGGGATGTTTGGGATGTTTAGGAGTTTGGGGATATTTGGGATGTTCGGGATGTTCCAGAGGTCTCGGAGGTTTGGGATGTTCGGGATGTTCGGGACATTTTGGATGTTTGGGATGTTCAGGAGGTTCAGGATGTTTCTGATGTTTGGATGTTCGGGAAGTTTGGGAGTTTTGGGATGTTCGGGATGTTTGGGATGTTCGGGATGTTTGGAACATTCGGGATGTTTGGGAAGTTTGGGACAATTGGGAGGTTTGGGATGTTCAGGACATTTGGGATACTTAGGATGCTTGGGATGTTCAGGATATCCAGGATGTTCGGGATGTTCGGGATGTTTGGAATGTTTGGGAGTTTTGGGATATTTGGGATTTTTGGGATGTTTGGGAAGTTCGGGATGTTCAGGAGGTTCGGGATGTTCCGAAGGTTCGGGACGTTTCGGATGTTTGGGAAGTTTGGGATGTTCAGGAGGTTTGGGATGTTTGGGACGTTCCGAAGGTTCGGGACGTTTCGGATGTTTGGGATATTTGGGATGTTTGGGAAGTTTGGGATGTTCAGGATGTTTGGAATGTTTGGGATGTTCAGGGTACGTGGGATGTTTGGGATGTTTGGGAGTTTGGGGATGTTTGGGAAGTTCGGGATGTTCAGGATGTTTCGGATGTTTGGGATATTTGAGATGTTTGGGAAGTTTGGGATCTTCAGGATGTTTGGAATGTTTGGGATGTTCAGGGTACGTGGGACGTTTGGGATGTTTGGGAGTTTGGGGATGTTTGGGATGTTCAAAAGGTTCAGGATGTTTCGGATGTTTGGGATGTTCGGGACGTTTGGGACGTTGGGGATGTTTGGGATATTTGGGATACTTGGGACATTTGAGATGTTTGGGATGTTCAGGATGTTCTGGAATTTTGGGGTGTTTGGGATGTTCCGGAGGTTCAGGGTGTTTCTGATGTTTGGGGTGTTCGGGATATTTGGAATGTTTTGGGATGTTCGGAATGTTCGGAATGCTCCGGAGGTTCGGGATATCCGGGATGTTTGGGAGTTTTGGGATATTTGGGATGTTTGGGACGTTTGGGATATTTGGGATGTTTGGGATGTTCAGGATGTTCCGGAATTTTGGGGTGTTTGGGATGTTCTGGAGGTTCAGGGTGTTTCTGATGTTTGGGGTGTTTGGGATACATGGGATGTTTGGGATGTTCAGGAGTTTTGGGATGTTCAGGATGTTCGGGATGTTCGGGATGTTTGGGAGTTTCGTGATATTTGGGATTTTTGGGATGTTTGGGACGTTCGGGATGTTCAGGAGGTTTGGGATGTTTGGGACGTTCCGAAGGTTCGGGACGTTTCGGATGTTTGGGATATTTGGGATGTTTGGGAAGTTTGGGATGTTCAGGATGTTTGGAATGTTTGGGATGTTCAGGGTACGTGGGATGTTCAGGACGTTTGGGACGTTGGGGATGTTCGGGAAGTTTTGGAATTTTGGGATTTTTGGGATGTTTGGGATGTTCGGGACATTTGGGACGTTTGGGAAGTTTTGGAATTTTGGGATTTTTGGGATGTTCCGGAGGTTCAGGATGTTTGGGAGTTTCAGGACATTCGGGATGGTCGGGATGTTCAGGATTTTTTTGATTTTTGGGAAGTTTGGGATGTTCGGGACATTCGGGACATTCGGGACATTTGCGATGTTCGGGATCTTCAGGATGTTCAGGATGTTTGGGAGTTGTGGGATGTTCTGGATGTTCAGGAGGTTCCAGACGTTTCTGATGTTTGGATGTTTGGGAGTTTTGGGATATTTGGGATTTTGGGGATTTTTGGGGTGTTCGGGATGTTCGGGGTGTTCGGGATGTTCGGAATGTTTGGGATGTTCAGGAGTTTTGGGATGTTTGGGATTTTTGGGATGTTTGGGATTTTTGGGATGTTCAGGATGTTTGGGATTTTTGGGGTATTCGGGATGTTTGGGACGTTTGGGATGTTTTGGAATTTTGGGGTGTTTGGGATGTTCAGGAGATTTGGGATGTTTCTGATGTTTGGGATATTTGGGAAGTTTGGGATGTTTGGTATATTTGGGATTTTTGGGATTTTCAGGATGTTTGGGATGTTGGGAATGTTTGGGATGTTTGGGAGTTTTGGGATATTTGGGAAGTTTGGGATGTTTGGGATCTTTGGGATGTTCGGGAGATTCGGGACGTTCGGAACGTTTGGCACGTTCGGGATGGAGAAAAGCGGGAATGGTGGGAGCGGGCTGGGATGTTTGGGAATTTGGGAATTCTTGGCTGGGCTGGAATTCCCAGAGAATCCCTGGGAGTGGCCACGGAAAGGTTGGGAAATCCCAGGATTGTGGGATTGGGATGGGATTGAAATCCATGGATCCCAAAGAATTCCGGGATTCTGGGATGGAGGATGCTCGGGATCCATCCTGAGGGAATTTTTATGGAATTCGGGGATGGAAAAGGGAAGGGAGACCCTGCCTGGCGTCCCAGGGAATTCCCAAAATTCCTTCCCGGAGAGGAGTCGGGATGGAGCTGGATCCAGCCCCAGGCTGGGAATGGAGGGAATTCCCTGGAAAAAAGAGGAAATGGGATTTTGGGCCGAAATCCCCAGACAATCCAAAGAAATCTTGGAACGACCTTGGAATCCCGGAATCGCCCGGGCTTGAAATTCCATCTCCGTCCCTTCCCGGCTCAAAGAGCTCCAAACCCGCTCCAAGCCGGAATTCCCGGACGGGCTGGGGCTGATTCCCGGGGATTCCGGGACGAGCCGGGGGAGGGGAAGGCGGGGCCGGCCGTAATCCCGCGCCCCGATTCCCAGGAATGCCGCAGCAGAGCGAGCCGGCGGGATTCAGCCCCGGCAGCCCCCTGATGCCGCCGGCGCCCGGATACCAATCGCCGGAGCTGAAATCCTGGCAGGCCGGAGCCGTCGGGAACGGCGGGTGAGGAGCCGGCCGGGAGCGGCGCCGGGACGGGAGGAGGGAGGGGAGACGGGGGCGTGGTCCGTGTCCCTTGGGAATATCCTTGGGAATTACCCGTGGGAATTCTCCATGGGAATTATTCGCGGAAATGACCCACATCCATTGGGGTTATCCATGGGAATTGTCCATGGGATTATCCATGGGATTATCCATTGGAATGACCCACATCCACTGGGGTTATCCATGGGAATTATCTATGGGAATTATCCATTGGAATGACCCACATCCATTGGGGTTATCCATGGGAATTATCTATGGGAATTATCCATGGGAATGACCCACATCCATTGGGGTTATCCATGGGAATTGTCCATGTGGTTATCCATGGGATTATCCATTGGAATGACCCACATCCATTGGGGTTATCCATGGGAATTATCCATGGGAATTATCCATTGGAATGACCCACATCCATTGGGGTTATCCATTGGAATGACCCACATCCATGGGATTATCCATTGGAATGACCCACATCCATTGGGGTTATCCATGGGAATTATCCATGGGGATTCTCCATGGGAATGACCCACATCCATGGGATTATCCATTGGAATGACCCACATCCATTGGGGTTATCCATTGGAATTATCCATGGGATTATCCATTGGAATGACCCACATCCATTGGGGTTATCCATGGGAATTATCCATGGGAATTATCCATGGGAATTATCCATGGGAATGACCCACATCCATGGGATTATCCATTGGAATTGTCCGTGGGAATTATCCATTGGAATGACCCACATCCATTGGGGTTATCCATTGGAATTATCCATGGGAATTATCCATTGGAATGACCCACATCCATTGGGGTTATCCATTGGAATGACCCACATCCATGGGAATGATCCATTGGAATGACCCACATCCATTGGGGTTATCCATTGGAATGACCCACATCCATGGGAATGATCCATTGGAATGACCCACATCCATTGGGGTTATCCATTGGAATGACCCACACCCATGGGGATTCTCCATGGGAATGACCCACATCCATGGGAATTATCCATCTGAATGACCCACATGCATTGGAATTATCCATGGGAATTCACCATTGGACCCACATGCATTGGGAATTATCCACTGAGATCACCCATTGGCAAATTTGCCATTGGAATTCGCTATTGGAGTCATCCATGGGAATTCGCCATTGCAATGACCCACATGCATAGGGAATTCGCCATTGGAACCAGCTATTGGAAATATCCATTGGAAAACGATCCATTGGAATTCCCCATTGGAATGATCCATTGAAAAACGATCCATTGGAATTCCCCATTGGAGTCACCCATTGGAATGTTCCATTGGAATTCCCCATTGGAATGACCCATTGGGAAATTATCCACTGGGAGATTATCCATAGGAGCCACCCGTTGGAAAAGTATCCAGTGGAAAAGTATCCAGCGGAATTATTCATTGGAATTATTAATTGGAATTACTTCTTGGATTCATCCACTGGAAAATTATCCATTGGGATTCTCCATTGGAATGACCCACACCCATGGGATTCTCCATTGGAATGACCCACACCCATGGGGATTATCCATTGGAATGACCCACATCCATGGGAATGATCCATTGGAATGACCCACATCCATGGGATTATCCATGGGAATTATCCATGGGAATTATCCATTGGAATGACCCACACGCATTGGGGTTATCCATTGGAATGATCCACACCCATGGGACTGATCCATTGGAATGACCCACATCCATGGGAATGACCCACATCCATGGGAATGATCCATTGGAATGACCCACACCCATGGGACTGATCCATTGGAATGACCCACATCCATGGGAATTATCCATTGGAATGACCCACACCCATGGGATTATCCATTGGAATGACCCACACCCATGGGAATGATCCATTGGAATGACCCACACGCATTGGGGTTATCCATTGGAATGACCCACACCCATGGGATTATCCATTGGAATTACCCACATCCATGGGAATGATCCATTGGAATGACCCACACCCATGGGATTATCCGTTGGAATGACCCACACCCATGGGGATTATCCGTTGGAATGACCCACATCCATTGGGATTATCCATTGGAATGACCCACACGCATTGGGGTTATCCATTGGAATGACCCACACCCATGGGATTAGCCACTGGAATGACCCACACCCATGGGATTATCCATGGGAATTCTCCATTGTAATTATCCACTGAGATCATCCATTGGCAAATTCGCCAGTGGAATTCTCCATTGGAATTCTCCATTGGCAAATTATCTATTGGAATTATTAATTGAGAGTAGGCGTTGGAAAATTATCCATTGGAATTATCCAATTAAACTGTCCATTGGAGTGACCCATTGGAATTATTAATTGGAGTCACTCATTTGGAGTCACTCATTGAAGAATTATCCATTGGAATTCTTAACTGGAATTATCCTTCGGAATTATCTATTAGAAGTACCCATTGGAAAATTATCAGTTGTAATTATTAATTGGAATGATCCATTGGAATTATTAATTGGGATTATCCTTTAGAGTCATTCATTGAAGAATTATCCATTGGGAAATTATCCATTGGAATTCTTAATTGGAATTATTCTTTGGAATTAGAATTATCCATTGGAAAATTGTCCGTTGTAATTATTATTTGGAATTATCCATTGGAATTATTAATTGGAATCATCCGTTGTAATTATTAATTGGGATTATCCTTTGGAACCACCCATTGGAAAATTATCCGTTGGAGTTATTAATTGGAATTATCCTTTGGAATTATCTATTAGAATTATCCGCTGGGAAATGATGCATTGGAAAATTCCCCATTGGAATCAGCCTTGGGAATGATCCATTGGAATCTCCTTTGGAATCAGCTCCTGCTCTCAGGATGTGGCCGTGGATCCCTTGGAGTCGGGGGTGGGATCGGGAATGGGATCGGAGGGAATTCCCTGGGAAAAGGAGCCTGGGGTGGGATTTAGGACGGAATTCCCAGAGAATCCCTGGGAGCGGCCAAGGAAATCCTGGATCACGCTGGGATTGTGGGAATGGGATGGGATTGAAATCCATTAATCCCAAATCGTTCCGGGATTCTGGGATCGAGGTCGCTCAGGATCCATCCTGAGGGGTTTTTATGGAATTCGGGGATGGAAAAGGGGAGACCCCCTACTGGAGTCCCGAATTCCCAGGGAATTCCCAAAATTCCTTCCCGGAGAGGAGTTGGGATGGGGCTGGATCCAATCCCAGGCTGGGAATGGAGGGAATTCTCCGGGAAACGGGATTTGGGACGGAATTCCCAGGGAATCCGTGGCCGCCCCACCCTTGGAACCTCCCCAGGCAGAGATCGGGATCCTGGAATATTCCCTGGAATATTCCCCTCAAGGTCCCTTCCCACCCTCAACCCCGACCCCTCGCGGAACCAACGAAATTCCCCGGAAAAAAAAGGGAAAAAAAAAAAAAAACCTGGGGGAGGAAATTCCCAAGGGAAATCCCTGGCACCTCAGGATTTCCACCGCGCCGAAACCGAAGCTCCGGGATCTCTCGGAATCCCGGGATTTTTTTTTTCCCCGCCCCGTTCCCGACGTCCTCCCCGAGGCTTTTCCCGGATTTTTTTTTTCCCCTTTTCCTGCCTTTCCCAGGGTTTTCGGGCCGGCGGGCGCGGCGCCGGCGGCTCCGCAGGGAATGTACAACAACATGAGCATCACCGTCTCCATGGCCGGCGGCGCCTCCGGCATCGGGCCCCGTGGGCGGCGGAATTCCCGGGAATCCCGGCATGGCCGCCATCGGATCCGTCTGCTCGGAGCAGGTCGGCGCCGCCATCGCCGCCGGATTGCCGGGGGATTTCCGGGAACGGGAGAGCGGGGATTTGGAGGTGGATCCCAAAAAATGGGGAGGGGGAATGGGATTGGGATTGGGATTGGGAATGGATCCCTGGGAATGGGATTGGGAATGGGGAATGGGGAATGGGATTGGGAATGGGATTGGGATCGGGAATGGGGAATGGGATTAGGAGCAGGAATGGGGCCATGGATCCCTGGGAATGGGATTGGGAGCAGGAATGGGGCAGTGGATCCCTGGGAATGGGATTGGGAGCAGGAATGGGGCAGTGGATCCCTGGGAATGGGATCGGGAATGGGATTGGGATCGGGAATGGGGAATGGGATTGGGATCGGGAGCAGGAATGGGGCAGTGGATCCCTGGGAATGGGATGGGGAATGGGGCAGTGGATCCCTGGGAATGGGAGCAGGAATGGGGAATGGATCCCTGGAATGGGATCAGGAATGGGGAATGGATCCCTGGGAATGGGATCGGGAATGGGGCCATGGATCCCTGGGAATGGGATCAGGAATGGGGAATGGATCCCTGGAATGGGATCAGGAATGGGGAATGGATCCCTGGGAATGGGATGGGGAATGGGGAATGGATCCCTGGGAATAGGAGCAGGAATGGGGAATGGATCCCTGGGAATGGGATCGGGAATGGGGAATGGATCCCTGGGAATGGGATCGGGAATGGGGAATGGGGAATGGGATTGGGATCGGGAATGGGGAATGGATTGGGAGCAGGAATGGGGCAGTGGATCCCTGGGAATGGGATTGGGAGCAGGAATGGGGCAGTGGATCCCTGGGAATGGGATTGGGAGCAGGAATGGGGCAGTGGATCCCTGGGAATGGGATCGGGAATGGGATTGGGATCGGGAATGGGGAATGGGATTGGGATCGGGAGCAGGAATGGGGCAGTGGATCCCTGGGAATGGGATCGGGAATGGGGAATGGATCCCTGGGAATGGGATCGGGAATGGGGAATGGATCCCTGGGAATGGGATGTGGAATGGGGCCATGGATCCCTGGGAATGGGATCGGGAATGGGGAATGGATCCCTGGGAATGGGATGGGGAATGGGGCCATGGATCCCTGGGAATGGGATCGGGAATGGGGAATGGATCCCTGGGAATGGGATGGGGAATGGGGAATGGATCCCTGGGAATGGGATCGGGAATGGGGAATGGATCCCTGGGAATGGGATTGGGAATGGGGAATGGATCCCTGGGAATGGGATCGGGAATGGGGCCATGGATCCCTGGGAATGGGATCAGGAATGGGGAATGGATCCCTGGAATGGGATCAGGAATGGGGAATGGATCCCTGGGATTGGGATCAGGAATGGGGAATGGATCCCTGGGAATGGGATCGGGAATGGGGAATGGATCCCTGGGATTGGGATCAGGAATGGGGAATGGATCCCTGGGAATGGGATCAGGAATGGGGAATGGATCCCTGGGAATGGGATCGGGAATGGGGAATGGATCCCTGGGAATGGGATCAGGATTGGGAATGGGGCAATGGGATTGGGATCAGGAATGGGGAATGGATCCCTGGGATTGGGATCAGGAATGGGGAATGGATCCCTGGGAATGGGATCGGGAATGGGGAATGGATCCCTGGGAATGGGATCAGGATTGGGAATGGGGCAATGGGATTGGGATCAGGAATGGGAATGGGATCAGGATTGGGAATGGGGACTGGATCCCTGGGAATGGGATTGGGAATGGGATTGGAAGGTGATCAGGAATGGGATCAGGAATGGGATCAGGAATGGGATCAGGAATGGCCAGAATGGTTTCAGGAATAGGATCAGAAATGGGAATAGGGAATGGGATCAGAATGGGATCGGAATGGGATTGGGATCAGGAATGGGATCAGGATGGGATTGGTGCCAGAATGGTTTCAGGAATGGGATCAGGAATGGGATCAGAATGGGATCGGAATGGGATCAGAAATGGGAATACGGAATGGGATTAGGATCAGGAATGGGAACAGATTGGGATCAAGAACGGAATCAGGAATGGGATCGGAATGGGGTCAGGAATGGGATCAGAATGGGAATGAGGAGGAGGAAGCTGCAGCAGATCCCCATTGATCCCCGTCGATCCCTGTCGACCCCCATTGATCTCCATTGATCCCACTGATCCCGTCAATCCCATTGATCCCCATTGATCCCACTGATCCCGTCAATCCCATTGATCCCCATTGATCCCACTGATCCCGTCAATCCCGTTGATCCCCACCCCACATCCCACCTCCCCCCACCCCATCTCCGTGTCTCCATGTCCCGGTGTCTCCATGTCTCTGTCTCTCCGTGTCTCGGTGTCCCTGTGTCACTGTTTCTCCGTGTCTCAGTGTCCCCGTCTCTCTCTGTCCCCATGTCTCCATGTCTCTGTCTCTCTCTGTCCCCGTCTCTCCGTGTCCCGGTGTCCCTGTGTCACTGTTTCTCCGTGTCTCAGTGTCTCCGTGTCTCCGTCTCTCCATGTCCCCATGTCTCGGTGTCTCTCCATGTCCCTGTGTCCCCGTGTCCCCGTCTCTCCGTGTCCCCGTGTCTCGGTGTCCCCGTGTCCCCATCTCTCCATCTCTCCGTGTCCCCAGTGTCCCCGTGTCCCCGTGTCCCCATGTCCCTGTCTCCCCGTGTCCCCGTGTCCCAGCTGACGGCTCTCTGCTCCCCGCAGGTCCCGGACGCGGCGCTGAGGCCTCCGGGTCTCTACTGCACCCAGCTGGGCTCAGCCGAGCTGCTCAAGCCGAGGCCGACGGCGCCCAGGTGCGTGGGGGCTGCTCAGTGGGGGGCTCCTCGCTTGGTGCATCTTCTCAGTGCTGGCATCTTCTCAGTTTGTCCTCAGTTCCTTAGTGGTTTCTCCTCAGTTCCTCCCCAGTTTCTCCTCCTCAGTTTCTCCTCAGTTTCTCCCTCAGTCTCTCCTCAGTCTCTCCTCAGTCTCTCCTCAGTCTCTCCTCAGCTCCTCCTCAGTCTCTCCTCAGTCTCTCCTCAGCTCCTCCTCAGTCTCTCCTCAGTCTCTCCTCGGTTTCTCCTCAGTCTCTCCTCAGCTCCTCCTCAGTCTCTCCTCAGTCTCTCCTCGGTTTCTCCTCAGTCTCTCCTCAGCTCCTCCTCACTCTCTTCCTCAGTTTCTCCTCAGTCTCTCCTCAGTCTCTCCTCAGTCTCTCCTCAGCTCCTCCTCAGTCTCTCCTCAGTCTCTCCTCAGTCTCTCCTCGGTTTCTCCTCAGTCTCTCCTCAGCTCCTCCTCAGTCTCTCCTCAGTCTCTCCTCAGTCTCTCCTCAGTCTCTCCTCAGTCTCTCCCCAGTTCCTCCTCAGTTCCTCCTCACTCTCTCCTCAGTTTCTCCTCAGTTTCTCCTCAGTCTTCCTCACTCTCTCCTCAGTCTCTCCTCAGTCTCTCCCCAGTTCCTCCTCAGTTCCCTCCTCACTCTCTCCTCAGTTCTCCTCAGTTTCTCCTCAGTCTCTCCTCAGTCTCTCCTCAGTCTCTCCTCAGTCTCTCCTCAGTTCCTCCTCAGTTCCTCCTCAGGTTCTCCTCAGTCTCTCCTCAGTCTCTCCTCAGTCTCTCCTCAGTTCCTCCTCAGTTCCTCCTCAGTCTCTCCTCAGTCTCTCCTCAGTCTCTCCTCAGTTCCTCCTCAGTTCCTCCTCAGGTTCTCCTCAGTCTCTCCTCAGTCTCTCCTCAGTCTCTCCTCAGTTCCTCCTCAGTTCCTCCTCAGGTTCTCCTCAGTTCCTCCCCAGTTTCTCCTCCTCGGTTTCTCCCGTCTCTCCTCGGTTTCTCCCCTCTCGTTTCTCCCCCACTCGTTTCCCCTCGGTTTCTCCCCACTCGTTTCTCCCCAAACCCCACGGGAGCTCTGCTGGGGTGTGGTGCGCGGCCTCCTCCAGGAGGGACACACGTGGGCTGGGCTGGGCTGGTGTTTATTTATTTCCTCTCTTTATCTCGGCGCAGGTGCAGCAGGTGCAGGTGTTCGCCGACGTGCAGTGCACCGTCAACCTGGTGGGGGACCCCTACCTCAGCGCCGCCGCCCGCGCCGCCCAACCCCAAAAACGCGCCCGCGCCGCCGGGGCCCGGCAAGAGCCTCCTGCAGCAGCTGCTCACCGAGTGAGGGCCGGGAGAGGAGGGAAAAGCCCCGGGAAATGGAGAGAGAAGCGCGGAGAATGGAGAGAAAATTCTGGGAAAAATGAGAGATCCCAGAAAATGGAGAGGAAATCCCGGAAAAAGGAGAGAAAATCCCCCCAAAATGAGAGAGAGAATCGCCAAAATGGAGAGAAAAGCGCGGAGAAATGGAGAGAGGAAGCGCGGAGAAATGAGAGGAAATCGCGGAGAAATGAGAGGAAATCGCGGAAAATGGAGAGAAAATCCCCCCAATGAGAGAGAGAATCGCGGAAAATGGAGAGAAAATAGCGGAAAAGGAGAGAAAATCCCCCAAAATGAGAGAGAAAATCGCGGAGAAATGAGAGAAAATCCCTGAAAATGGAGAGAAAATCCCAGAAAAAGGTGAGAAAATCCTGGAAAAATGGAGAGAAAATCACAGAAAAATGGAGAGAAAATCCTCCCAAAATGAGAATCGCAGAAAATGGAGAGGAAATCACGGAAAATGGAGAGAAAATTCTGGAAAAATGAGAGATCCCAGAAAATGGAGAGGAAATCCCGGAAAAGGAGAGAAAATCCCAGAAAAATGGAGAGAAAATCCCCCCAAATGAGAGAGAGAATCACGGAGAAATGGAGAGAAAATCATGGAAAATGGAGAGAGAAGCGCGAAAAATGGAGAGAAAATCCCAGAAAAAATGAGAGAGAAAATAGCGGAAAATGGAGAGAAAATCACGGAGAAATGAGAGAAAATCCTGGAAAATGGAGAGAAAATCCCAAAAAAAGGAGAGAAAATTCTGGAAAAATGAGAGGTCCCCGGGAAATGGAGAGGAAATCCCGGAAAAAGGAGAGAAAATTGCACAAAATGGAGAGAAAATCGCGGAGAAATGAGAGAACATCCCCCAAAAAAGAGAGAAAATCCCCCCAAAATGAGAGAGAGAATTGCGTGAAAATGGAGAGAAAATTCCAAATAAAGGAGAGAAAATTCTGGAGAAATGAAAGATCCGGGAAAATAGAGAGGAAATCCCTGAAAAAGAAGAGAAAATCCCCCCAAAATGGAGAGAAAATCGCGGAAAATGGAGAGAAAATCCCGAAAAAAATGAGAGAAAATCCAGAAAAATGAGAAAAAAATCCCAGAAAAATGAGAGAAAATCCCGGAAAAAGGAGAGAAAATCCCGGAAAATGGAGAGAAAATCCCAGAAAAATGAGAAAAATCTGAAAAAAATGAATAAATCCGGAAAACCCTCGGGATGAGCGCTCCGGAAAATGTCGAGAATTCCCGAAAAAAGGAGAAAAAACCCAGAAAAATGAGAGAAAATTCCAGAAAAATGAGAGAAAATCCCGGAAAAAATGAGAGAAAATCCCAGAAAAAGGAGAGAAAATCCCGAATAAATGAGAGAGAATCCTGCAAAAAATGAGAGAAAATGCCAAAAAAATGAGAGAAAATTCCTGAAAATGAGAGAAAATCCTGGAAAAATGAGAGAAAATCCTGGAAAAAATGAGAGAGAATCCTGCAAAAATGGAGGAGAAAATCCCGGAAAAAGGAGAGAAATCCCAGAAAAAGGAGAAAAATCTGAAAGAAATTTAATAAATCCGGAAAACCTCGGGACGAGCGCTCCGGAAATGTCGAGAATTCCCCGAAAAAAAGGAGAGAAAATCCCGGGAAAAGGAGAGAAAAATTCCAGAAAAAGGAGAGAAAATCCCAGAAAAACGAGAGAAAAATGCTGGAAAAATGAGAAAAAAAATCACGAAAAATGAGAGAAATTCCCGGAAAAACGAGAGAAAATCCCAGAAAAATGAGAAAAACCCCCGGAAAAAATGAGAGAAAATCCCAATAACAACAATCAATCCGACCCGACCTCGGGATGCGGGCCGCGAGAAACGCGAGGGGAAAAAAAACGATTTCTTCGCCGGGATCTGTTCTTGTGGGAATTCCGCGGAACCTTTGGGACCTGAGGCGGCGGGAAGGGGATTTGGGGGATTTTTGGGGGATTTTTTTCGGGATTTGGGGGAATTTGGGGGATTTTTGGGGGATTTTTTTTGGGGATTTGGGGGAAGGGACGGGGGCTTGGCGACGAGGTTTGGTGGGGTTTTTAGGGGGAGAGGTTTGGGGGGATTTTTTCCCCTTTTTTTCCTCCTTTTTTCTTTTCCCCCCCATTTTTCCCCTTTTTTTTCCCCTTTTTCCTCATTTTTTCCCTTTCCCCCCCTTTTTTCCTCCTTTTTCCTTTTTCCCCCCATTTTCCCCCTTTTTTCCTCCTTTTTCCTCTCCCCCCTTTTTTTCCTCCTTTTCCCCCATTTTTCCTTTTCCTCATTTTTCCCTTTTCCCCCCCATTTCCCCCTTTTTTCCTTTTTCCCCCTTTTTCCTCCATTTTCCCCCTTTTTCCCCCTTTTCCTCCCTTTTTTCCCTTCCCTCTCTTTTTTCCCTTTCCTCGTTTTCTCTCTTCTCCTCTCTTTCCCCATTTCCCCCTCGTTTTCCTTATTTTCCCCCTTTTTTCCTCTTATTTTCCTCATTTTCCCTCCTTTTCCTTTTTCCCTATTTTTGCTCCTTCCCTTTCCCCCCTTTTCCCTCCTCTTTTCCCCATTTTTCCCCCTTTTTCCCTGTTTCCTTTTTCCTTATTTTTGCTCCTTCCCTTCTTTTCCCCTTTTCCCCCCTTTTTCCTCTTTCCCATTTTTCCTCCTTGTTTTCTCTCTTCCTTCTCTTTTCCTTCTTTCCCCCCCATTTTTCCCTTTTTTCCTCCTTTTCCCCTTTCCTCCTTCTCCTTTTCCCTCATTTTGCTCCTTTCCTTCTTTCCCCTTTTTTCCTTTCTTCCTTTCCCCCCTTTTTCCTCATTTTTTTCCCTTTTTCCTCCTCGTTTTCTCTCTTCCTTCTCTTTTCCCTCTTTTTCCCATTTTCCTTATTTTCCCCTTTTTTTCCTCTTTTTCCCCATTTCCCCCTTTTTTTTCCCTTTCCTCCTTTTCCTTTTTCCCTATTTTCGCTCCTTCCCTTTTTCCCCCTTTTCCCTCCTCTTTTCCTCATTTTCCCACAATTTCCTTAATTCCCCCCTTTTTCCCCGTTTTCCTTTTTCCCTATTTTGCTCCTTCCCTTCTTATTTCCTTTTCCTCCTTTTTCCTTTTTTTCCTCTTTTTCCTCCATTCTTCCCCCTTTTTCCCCCCTCATTTTCCTTATTTTTCCTTTTTCCCCCTTTTTTCCTCCTTTTATCTCTTGTCCTCTTTTCCTTTTCCTCCTTTCCCCCCATTTTTCCTCTCCTTTTTCTCCCTTCCTTTTCCCTTTCCTCCTTTTCCTTTTCCCCTATTTTTGCTCCTTTTTTTCCTCCTCTTTCCTCCTTTCCCCCATTTTCCTTATTTTTCCCTTTTTTCCTCTTTTATTCCCTGTTTCCTTTTTCCTTATTTTTGCTCCTTCCCTCCTTTTCCCTCTTTTTCCTCCTTTTCCCCTCCTTTTTTCCTTTTTCCCCTTTCCCCCTCCTTTTTTCTCTTTTCCCCCTTTTTTCCTCCTTCTTTCCTCCTTTTTCCCCTTTTTCCTCCTTTTCTCTCTTCCTCCTCTTTTCCCTTTTCCTCCTTTTCCCCAATTTCCTTATTTTCCCCTTTTTCCTCTCCTTTTCCCCCTATTTCCTTTTTCCTCATTTTTCCTCCTTCCCTTCTTTTTTCCTTTCCCCCCTTTTTCCTTTTTTCCCTCCATTTTTCCCCCTTTCCCTCCCTTTTCCCCCTCATTTTCCTTATTTTTCCTTTTTCCCCCTTTTTCCTCCTTTTATCTCTTTGTCCTCTTTTCCCTTTTCCTCCTTACCCCCATTTTCCTCTCCTTTTTTTCCCTTCCTTTTCCCTTTCCTCCTTTTCCTTTTCCCTATTTTTGCTCCTTTTTTCCTCCTCTTTTCCTCCTTTCCCCCATTTTCCTTATTTTCCCCTTTTTTCCTCTTTTATTCCCTATTTCCTTTTTCCGTATTTTTGCTCCTTCCCATCTTTTTCCTTTTCCTCCTTTCCCTCTTTTCCTCCTTTTTCCCCCATTTTCCTTTTCCCCTTTTTCCTCCTTTCTTCCCTTTTCCCCTCTCTTTTCCTCCATTTTCCCTCCTTTTCCCCCTTTTTTCCCTCATTTTCCTTGTTTTTCCCTTTTTTCCTCTTTTTTCCCTTTTTTCTCCTTTATTCCCTTTCCTTGTTTTCTCTCTTCCTTCTCTTTTCCCCCTTCCCCCCATTTTCCTTATTTTTCCCTTTTTCCTTCCTTTTCCACTTTCCATATTTGTGCTAACTTCCATTTTTCCCCCTTTTCCCTCCTCTTTTCCTCATTTTTCCACGATTTCCTTATTTATCCCTGTTTTCCTCTCCTTTTCCTCCATTTCCCCCTTTTTTCCTTTTTTCCCTTTCCTCCTTTTCCTTTTCCCTATTTTTGCTCCTTCCCTTCTTTTCCCCTTTTTCCTCCTTTTCCCCCCTTTTCTCTCTTCATCCTCTTTCCCCTTTTCCCCCCATTTTCCTCCTTTCCCCATTTTCATTCTTTTTCCCTCTTTTCCTTCCTTTCCCCCTTTTCCCTGTTTTTTTTCCCCTTCCCTTCTTTTCCCCTTTTCCTCATTTCCCCCCTTTTTTCCATTTTCCTCTTCCCCCCCATTTTCTTCCCACTTTTTTCTCCTCCTTGCCCTCCTTTTCCCAATTTTTTCCCCATTTTCTTCCCTTTTTCCCCCAATTTTCCTCTTTCCCCCCATTTTCTTCCCTCTTTTTTCCCCTTTTCCTCTTTTCCCCAATTTTCCTCCTTTTCCCCCATTTTCTTCCCTATTTTTGCCAATTTTCCTCTTTTCCCCTCATTTTCCCCTCTTTTTCCCTTTTCTTCCTTTTCCAAATTTCCTTCTTCCCCCCCAATTTTCCTCTTCTTCCAGATTTCCCCTTTTCCCCCCATTTTCTTCCCTATTTTTCCCTCTTACCCCCAAATTTTCTTTTTCCCCCATTTTCATCCCAATTTCCCTTTTTCCCCATTTTCTTCCCTCTTTCCCCCCCTTTTCTTCTCCCCTTTCCTTTTTTCCCCCAATTTTCCTCTTTTTTTTTTCCCCATTTTCTTCCCTATTTTTGCCAATTTCCCTCTTTTTCCCCTCATTTTTTCCCCTTTTTCCTTTACCCAAATTTCCTTTTTTCCCTCTTTTCCTTTTTCCCCCCAATTTTCCTCTTCTTCCAGATTTCCCCCCATTTTTCCCCATTTCCCTATTTTCCCCCTTTTCTTCTCCCCTTTTCCTTTTTTTCCCAATTTTCCTCTTTTTTCCCCCATTTTCTTCCCTATTTTCCCCCTTTTCCCTCTTTTTCCAGATTTCCCCTTTTCCCCATTTTCTCTCCTATTTTTGCCAATTTCCCTCTTTTTCCCCTCATTTTTTCCCCTTTTTCCCTTTACCCAAATTTCCTTTTTTCCCTCTTTTCCTTTCCCCCCCCCAATTTTCCTCTTCTTCCAGATTTCCCCCCATTTTTCCCCATTTTCTTCCCTATTTTTTCCCAATTTCCCCTTTTTTCCCCATTTTCTTCCCTCTTTTCCCCAATTTTCCTTTTTCCTCCGTTTTCTCCTCCTTTTTCCCAATTTTCTTCTTTCCCCCATTTCCTCCTTTCTTTTTTCCCAATTTTCCTCTTTTCCCCCCATTTCTTCCCTATTTTTCCCAATTTTCCTTTTTCCCCCATTTTCGTCCCTCTTTTCCCCAATTTTCCTCCTTTTCCCCATTTTCTCCCCTCTTTTTTCCCCTTTTCCTCTTTCCCCGATTTTCCTTTTCCCCCCCTCTTTTTTTTCCCAATTTTCCTCTTTTTCCCCCATTTTTCCTCTTTTTTCCCCATTTTCTTCCCTCTTTTTCCAATTCTCCTCCCTTTTCCCCCATTTTCTCCCTCTTTTTTTTCCCCCATTTTCTTCCCTCTTTTCCCCAATATTCCTTTTTCCCCCATTTTTGTCCCTCTTTTCCCCAATTTTCTTCCTTTCCCCCCATTTTCTCCCCTCTTTTTTCCAGTTTTCCTCTTCTTTTCCCCCACTTTCTTCCCTTTTTCCCCCAATTTTCCTTTTCCCCCATTTTCCCCTTCATTTTTCCCCCAATTTTCCTCGGTTTTTTTCCAATTTTCCTTTTCCCCCATTTTCTTCCCTTTTTTCCTCTTTTTCCCCATTTTCTTCCCTTTTCCCCCGTTTTCCTCTTTTTCCAGATTTCCCCCTCTTTTCCCCCATTTTCTTCCCCATTTTTCCCAATTTTCCCATTTTCCCTCATCTTTTCTCCATTTCCCCCCCCTTTTTTTCCATTTTTTCCCATTTTCCCCATTTTTCCCAATTTTTCCCATTTTCCCCCATTTTTCCCAATTTTTTCCCCATTTCCCCCCATTTTTTTCCCCATTTTTTCCCATTTTCCCCCCCATTTTTTCCCCATTTTCCCCCCATTTTTCCCAATTTTTTCCCAATTTTCCCCCATTTTTCCTCATTTCCCCCCCATTTTTCCCATTTTTTCTCATTTTTCCCCCATTTTTTCCCCATTTTCCTCCCATTTTTCCCCATTTTTTCCTCTCCCCTCCCCACCACCGTGACCTCCATCCCCAATTTTTTATTTTATTTTTATTCATTTCCCGTTCCCGGCTCCAAGAATTCCCCGGAAAAGGAGGAGAACGCAGCTCGGTCTCAGCTGGATCTGACTCGGGCCACGGAAAAATCCACAAAAAAACCCAAAAAAAGGGGAAAAAATCCAAATTTTCCCTTTTTTTTGGGTAAATCCACGAAAAATTCCCGAATTTATTTTATTTTATCCCCCCCCTTCGGCTCGTGCGTACAATCAGCTTTTTCTAGCGGGAAAAAAAAAAGAGAAAAATCCAAAAAAAGAAAAAAAATCGTGAATTTGTCGGGGTTTTTTTCCATTTTTAAAAAAAAAAAAAAAATCCAGGAAAAAAAAAGAAAAAAAAAAAAAAAGGAAAAAAAAATTTAAATTTAATATATTTTTAATAAATATATTTTTCAATTTTTTTTTTGGTGTTTTTTTGCCGGTTTTCCCTCCGGAATTCCCTGGGATGAGGAGGGAAAAAAAACCTCGTGTATAGTGCAAGAAAAAGGGGGGGTGAGAAAAAAAAAAAGAAACTATTTTTTTTTAAAATTTTCATATTAAAAAAATAAAACCCAAAAAAGGGGAAAATCCAGCAATAATCTTTTAGGGGAAAAAAATAAATAAT
>JBBAXF010000242.1:0-34677 GCA_037837765.1 Delichon dasypus | reverse complement strand
ACAGAAGCGAGCACCGTGCGTGCTGTTCTCGCAGCCAGCAACTTGTTCCACGTTCCAGCTTCTAACAGGGAAACAGAGCAAGCAGGGTGCTGCATACGTGCTGCACTTGTTGCAAACGTTGAAAACAGACAGCCTAGCATCAGCAGCTCAGAAATCACTGATAGAAGCAGAGAAATGCTGCAGGAGCATATTGGCTGGCTAGAAGAGGTGAAACAGCACATATGCTGCACAGAGAGCAAACCGCTGAAAAGAAGCACACAGAAGCGAGCACCGTGCGTGCTCTTCTCGCAGCCAGCAACTTGTTCCACTTTCCAGCTTCTAACAGGGAAACAGAGCAAGCAGGGTGCTGCATACGTGCTGCACTTGTTGCAAACATGGAAAACAGACAGCCTAGCATCAGCAGCTCAGAAATCACTGATAGAAGCAGAGAAATGCTGCAGGAGCATATTGGCTGGCTAGAAGAGGTGAAACAGCACATATGCTGCACAGAGAGCAAACCGCTGAAAAGAAGCACACAGAAGCGAGCACCGTGCGTGCTCTTCTCGCAGCCAGCAACTTGTTCCACTTTCCAGCTTCTAACAGGGAAACAGAGCAAGCAGGGTGCTGCATACGTGCTGCACTTGTTGCAAACATGGAAAACAGACAGCCTAGCATCAGCAGCTCAGAAATCACTGATAGAAGCAGAGAAATGCTGCAGGAGCATATTGGCTGGCTAGAAGAGGTGAAACAGCACATATGCTGCACAGAGAGCAAACCGCTGAAAAGAAGCACACAGAAGCGAGCACCGTGCGTGCTGTTCTCGCAGCCAGCAACTTGTTCCACTTTCCAGCTTCTAACAGGGAAACAGAGCAAGCAGGGTGCTGCATACGTGCTGCACTTGTTGCAAACATGGAAAACAGACAGCCTAGCATCAGCAGCTCAGAAATCACTGATAGAAGCAGAGAAATGCTGCAGGAGCATATTGGCTGGCTAGAAGAGGTGAAACAGCACATATGCTGCACAGAGAGCAAACCCAGCTGAAAAGAAGCACACAGAAGCGAGCACCGTGCGTGCTGTTCTCGCAGCCAGCAACTTGTTCCACGTTCCAGCTTCTAACAGGGAAACAGAGCAAGCAGGGTGCTGCATACGTGCTGCACTTGTTGCAAACATGGAAAACAGACAGCCTAGCATCAGCAGCTCAGAAATCACTGATAGAAGCAGAGAAATGCTGCAGGAGCATATTGGCTGGCTAGAAGAGGTGAAACAGCACATATGCTGCACAGAGAGCAAACCGCTGAAAAGAAGCACACAGAAGCGAGCACCGTGCGTGCTCTTCTCGCAGCCAGCAACTTGTTCCACTTTCCAGCTTCTAACAGGGAAACAGAGCAAGCAGGGTGCAGCATACGTGCTGCACTTGTTGCAAACATGGAAAACAGACAGCCTAGCATCAGCAGCTCAGAAATCACTGATAGAAGCAGAGAAATGCTGCAGGAGCATATTGGCTGGCTAGAAGAGGTGAAACAGCACATATGCTGCACAGAGAGCAAACCGCTGAAAAGAAGCACACAGAAGCGAGCACCGTGCGTGCTCTTCTCGCAGCGAGCAACTTGTTCCACTTTCCAGCTTCTAACAGGGAACAGAGCAAGCAGGGTGCAGCATACGTGCTGCACTTGTTGCAAACATGGAAAACAGACAGCCTAGCATCAGCAGCTCAGAAATCACTGATAGAAGCAGAGAAATGCTGCAGGAGCATATTGGCTGGCTAGAAGAGGTGAAACAGCACATATGCTGCACAGAGAGCAAACCGCTGAAAAGAAGCACACAGAAGCGAGCACCGTGCGTGCTGTTCTCGCAGCCAGCAACTTGTTCCACTTTCCAGCTTCTAACAGGGAAACAGAGCAAGCAGGGTGCTGCATACGTGCTGCACTTGTTGCAAACATGGAAAACAGACAGCCTAGCATCAGCAGCTCAGAAATCACTGATAGAAGCAGAGAAATGCTGCAGGAGCATATTGGCTGGCTAGAAGAGGTGAAACAGCACATATGCTGCACAGAGAGCAAACCGCTGAAAAGAAGCACACAGAAGCGAGCACCGTGCGTGCTGTTCTCGCAGCCAGCAACTTGTTCCACTTTCCAGCTTCTAACAGGGAAACAGAGCAAGCAGGGTGCTGCATACGTGCTGCACTTGTTGCAAACATGGAAAACAGACAGCCTAGCATCAGCAGCTCAGAAATCACTGATAGAAGCAGAGAAATGCTGCAGGAGCATATTGGCTGGCTAGAAGAGGTGAAACAGCACATATGCTGCACAGAGAGCAAACCGCTGAAAAGAAGCACACAGAAGCGAGCACCGTGCGTGCTGTTCTCGCAGCGGGCAACTTGTTCCACTTTCCAGCTTCTAACAGGGAAACAGAGCAAGCAGGGTGCTGCATACGTGCTGCACTTGTTGCAAACATGGAAAACAGACAGCCTAGCATCAGCAGCTCAGAAATCACTGATAGAAGCAGAGAAATGCTGCAGGAGCATATTGGCTGGCTAGAAGAGGTGAAACAGCACATATGCTGCACAGAGAGCAAACCGCTGAAAAGAAGCACACAGAAGCGAGCACCGTGCGTGCTGTTCTCGCAGCCAGCAACTTGTTCCACTTTCCAGCTTCTAACAGGGAAACAGAGCAAGCAGGGTGCTGCATACATGCTGCACTTGTTGCAAACATGGAAAACAGACAGCCTAGCATCAGCAGCTCAGAAATCACTGATAGAAGCAGAGAAATGCTGCAGGAGCATATTGGCTGGCTAGAAGAGGTGAAACAGCACATATGCTGCACAGAGAGCAAACCGCTGAAAAGAAGCACACAGAAGCGAGCACCGTGCGTGCTGTTCTCGCAGCCAGCAACTTGTTCCACTTTCCAGCTTCTAACAGGGAAACAGAGCAAGCAGGGTGCTGCATACGTGCTGCACTTGTTGCAAACATGGAAAACAGACAGCCTAGCATCAGCAGCTCAGAAATCACTGATAGAAGCAGAGAAATGCTGCAGGAGCATATTGGCTGGCTAGAAGAGGTGAAACAGCACATATGCTGCACAGAGAGCAAAGCGCTGAAAAGAGGCACACAGAAGCGAGCACCGTGCGTGCTCTTCTCGCAGCCAGCAACTTGTTCCACTTTCCAGCTTCTAACAGGGAAACAGAGCAAGCAGGGTGCTGCATACGTGCTGCACTTGTTGCAAACATGGAAAACAGACAGCCTAGCATCAGCAGCTCAGAAATCACTGATAGAAGCAGAGAAATGCTGCAGGAGCATATTGGTTGGCTAGAAGAGGTGAAACAGCACATATGCTGCACAGAGAGCAAACCGCTGAAAAGAAGCACACAGAAGCGAGCACCGTGCGTGCTCTTCTCGCAGCCAGCAACTTGTTCCACTTTCCAGCTTCTAACAGGGAAACAGAGCAAGCAGGGTGCTGCATACGTGCTGCACTTGTTGCAAACATGGAAAACAGACAGCCTAGCATCAGCAGCTCAGAAATCACTGATAGAAGCAGAGAAATGCTGCAGGAGCATATTGGCTGGCTAGAAGCGGTGAAACAGCACATAGGCTGCGCAGAGAGCAAAGCGCTGCAAAGAAGCACACAGAAGCGAGCACGGTGCGTGCTCTTCTCGCAGAGAACAACTTGGCCCACTTTACAGCTTCTAACAGGGGAACCGAGCAAGCAGAGTGCAGCATACGTGCTGCTCTTGTTGCAAACATGGAAAACAGACAGCCTAGCATCAGCAGCTCAGAAATCACTGATAGAAGCAGAGAAATGCTGCAGGAACATATTGGCTGGCTAGAAGCGGTGAAACAGCACATAGGCTGCGCAGAGAGCAAAGCGCTGCAAAGAAGCACACACAAGCGAGCACGGTGCGAGCTGTTCTCGCAGAGAACAACTTGGCCCACTTTACAGCTTCTAACAGGGGAACAGAGCAAGCAGAGTGCAGCATACGTGCTGCACTAGTTGCAAACATGGAAAACAGACAGCCTAGCATCAGCAGCTCAGAAATCCCTGATAGAAGCAGAGAAATGCTGCAGGAGCATCTTGGCTGGCTAGAAGCGGTGAAACAGCATAGAGGCTGCGCAGAGAGCAAAGCGCTGCAAAGAAGCACACACAAGCGAGCACGGTGCGTGCTCTTCTGGCGGAGAACCACATGGCCCACTTTACAGCTTCTAACAGGGGAACAGAGCAAGCAGAGTGCAGCATACGTGCTGCACTTGTTGCAAACATGGAAAACAGACAGCCTAGCATCAGCAGCTCAGAAATCACTGACAGAAGCAGAGAAGTGCTGCAGGAGCATATTGGCTGGCTAGAAGCGGTGAAACACCACATATGCTGCGCAGAGAGCAAAGCGCTGCAAAGAAGCACACACAAGCGAGCACGGTGCGAGCTGTTCTCGCAGAGAATAAATTGGTCCACTTTACAGCTTCTAACAGGGGAACAGAGCAAGCAGAGTGCAGCATACAAGCTGCACTTGTTGCAAACATGGAAAACAGACAGCCTAGCATCAGCAGCTCAGAAATCACTGATAGAAGCAGAGAAATGCTGCAGGAGCATATTCGCTACCTAGAAGAGGTGAAACAGCACATATGCTGCGCAGACAGCAAAGCGCTGCAAAGAAGCACACAGAAGCGAGCACGGTGCGTGCTCTTCTCGCAGAGAACAACTTGGCCCACTTTACAGCTTCTAACAGGGAAACAGAGCAAGCAGAGTGCAGCATACGTGCTGCACTTGTTGCAAACATGGAAAACAGACAGCCTAGCATCAGCAGCTCAGAAATCACTGATAGAAGCAGAGAAATGCTGCAGGAGCATATTGGCTGGCTAGAAGCGGTGAAACAGCACATAGGCTGCACAGAGAGCAAAGCGCTGCAAAGAAGCACACAGAAGTGAGCACGGTGCGTGCTCTTCTCGCAGAGAACAACTTGGCCCACTTTACGGCTTCTAACAGGGAAACAGAGCAAGCAGAGTGCAGCATACGTGCTGCACTTGTTGCAAACATGGAAAACAGACAGCCTAGCATCAGCAGCTCAGAAATCACTGATAGAAGCAGAGAAATGCTGCAGGAGCATATTGGCTGGCTAGAAGCGGTGAAACAGCACATAGGCTGCGCAGAGGGCAAAGCGCTGCAAAGAAGCACACAGAAGCGAGCACGGTGCGTGCTCTTCTGGCGGAGAACAACTTGGCCCACTTTACAGCTTCTAACAGGGAAACAGAGCAAGCAGAGTGCAGCATACGTGCTGCACTTGTTGCAAACATGGAAAACAGACAGCCTAGCATCAGCAGCTCAGAAATCACTGATAGAAGCAGAGAAATGCTGCAGGAGCATATTCGCTACCTAGAAGAGGTGAAACAGCACATATGCTGCGCAGACAGCAAAGCGCTGCAAAGAAGCACACAGAAGCGAGCACGGTGCGTGCTCTTCTCGCAGAGAACAACTTGGCCCACTTTACAGCTTCTAACAGGGGAACAGAGCAAGCAGAGTGCAGCATACGTGCTGCACTTGTTGCAAACATGGAAAACAGACAGCCTAGCATCAGCAGCTCAGAAATCACTGATAGAAGCAGAGAAATGCTGCAGGAGCATATTGGCTGCCTAGAAGAGGTGAAACAGCACATATGCTGCACAGAGAGCAAACCGCTGAAAAGAAGCACACAGAAGCGAGCACCGTGCGTGCTGTTCTCGCAGCCAGCAACTTGTTCCACTTTCCAGCTTCTAACAGGGAAACAGAGCAAGCAGGGTGCTGCATACGTGCTGCACTTGTTGCAAACATGGAAAACAGACAGCCTAGCATCAGCAGCTCAGAAATCACTGATAGAAGCAGAGAAATGCTGCAGGAGCATATTGGCTGGCTAGAAGAGGTGAAACAGCACATATGCTGCACAGAGAGCAAAGCGCTGAAAAGAAGCACACAGAAGCGAGCACCGTGCGTGCTGTTCTCGCAGCCAGCAACTTGTTCCACTTTCCAGCTTCTAACAGGGAAACAGAGCAAGCAGGGTGCTGCATACGTGCTGCACTTGTTGCAAACATGGAAAACAGACAGCCTAGCATCAGCAGCTCAGAAATCACTGATAGAAGCAGAGAAATGCTGCAGGAGCATATTGGTTGGCTAGAAGAGGTGAAACAGCACATATGCTGCACAGAGAGCAAACCGCTGAAAAGAAGCACACAGAAGCGAGCACCGTGCGTGCTCTTCTCGCAGCCAGCAACTTGTTCCACTTTCCAGCTTCTAACAGGGAAACAGAGCAAGCAGGGTGCTGCATACGTGCTGCACTTGTTGCAAACATGGAAAACAGACAGCCTAGCATCAGCAGCTCAGAAATCACTGATAGAAGCAGAGAAATGCTGCAGGAGCATATTGGCTGGCTAGAAGAGGTGAAACAGCACATATGCTGCACAGAGAGCAAACCGCTGAAAAGAAGCACACAGAAGCGAGCACCGTGCGTGTTGTTCTCGCAGCCAGCAACTTGTTCCACTTTCCAGCTTCTAACAGGGAAACAGAGCAAGCAGGGTGCTGCATAGGTGCTGCACTTGTTGCAAACATGGAAAGCAGACAGCCTAGCATCAGCAGCTCAGAAATCACTGATAGAAGCAGAGAAATGCTGCAGGAGCATATTGGTTGGCTAGAAGAGGTGAAACAGCACATATGCTGCACAGAGAGCAAACCGCTGAAAAGAAGCACACAGAAGCGAGCACCGTGCGTGCTCTTCTCGCAGCCAGCAACTTGTTCCACTTTCCAGCTTCTAACAGGGAAACAGAGCAAGCAGGGTGCTGCATACGTGCTGCACTTGTTGCAAACATGGAAAACAGACAGCCTAGCATCAGCAGCTCAGAAATCACTGATAGAAGCAGAGAAATGCTGCAGGAGCATATTGGCTGGCTAGAAGAGGTGAAACAGCACATATGCTGCACAGAGAGCAAACCGCTGAAAAGAAGCACACAGAAGCGAGCACCGTGCGTGCTCTTCTCGCAGCCAGCAACTTGTTCCACTTTCCAGCTTCTAACAGGGAAACAGAGCAAGCAGGGTGCTGCATACGTGCTGCACTTGTTGCAAACATGGAAAACAGACAGCCTAGCATCAGCAGCTCAGAAATCACTGATAGAAGCAGAGAAATGCTGCAGGAGCATATTGGCTGGCTAGAAGAGGTGAAACAGCACATATGCTGCACAGAGAGCAAACCGCTGAAAAGAAGCACACAGAAGCGAGCACCGTGCGTGCTCTTCTCGCAGCGGGCAACTTGTTCCACTTTCCAGCTTCTAACAGGGAAACAGAGCAAGCAGGGTGCTGCATACGTGCTGCACTTGTTGCAAACATGGAAAACAGACAGCCTAGCATCAGCAGCTCAGAAATCACTGATAGAAGCAGAGAAATGCTGCAGGAGCATATTGGCTGGCTAGAAGAGGTGAAACAGCACATATGCTGCACAGAGAGCAAACCGCTGAAAAGAAGCACACAGAAGCGAGCACCGTGCGTGCTCTTCTCGCAGCCAGCAACTTGTTCCACTTTCCAGCTTCTAACAGGGAAACAGAGCAAGCAGGGTGCTGCATACATGCTGCACTTGTTGCAAACATGGAAAACAGACAGCCTAGCATCAGCAGCTCAGAAATCACTGATAGAAGCAGAGAAATGCTGCAGGAGCATATTGGCTGGCTAGAAGAGGTGAAACAGCACATATGCTGCACAGAGAGCAAACCGCTGAAAAGAAGCACACAGAAGCGAGCACCGTGCGTGCTGTTCTCGCAGCCAGCAACTTGTTCCACTTTCCAGCTTCTAACAGGGAAACAGAGCAAGCAGGGTGCTGCATACGTGCTGCACTTGTTGCAAACATGGAAAACAGACAGCCTAGCATCAGCAGCTCAGAAATCACTGATAGAAGCAGAGAAATGCTGCAGGAGCATATTGGCTGGCTAGAAGAGGTGAAACAGCACATATGCTGCACAGAGAGCAAAGCGCTGAAAAGAGGCACACAGAAGCGAGCACCGTGCGTGCTCTTCTCGCAGCCAGCAACTTGTTCCACTTTCCAGCTTCTAACAGGGAAACAGAGCAAGCAGGGTGCAGCATACGTGCTGCACTTGTTGCAAACGTGGAAAACAGACAGCCTAGCATCAGCAGCTCAGAAATCACTGATAGAAGCAGAGAAATGCTGCAGGAGCATATTGGCTGGCTAGAAGAGGTGAAACAGCACATATGCTGCACAGAGAGCAAACCGCTGAAAAGAAGCACACAGAAGCGAGCACCGTGCGTGCTGTTCTCGCAGCGAGTAACTTGTTCCACTTTCCAGCTTCTAACAGGGAAACAGAGCAAGCAGGGTGCTGCATACGTGCTGCACTTGTTGCAAACATGGAAAACAGACAGCCTAGCATCAGCAGCTCAGAAATCACTGATAGAAGCAGAGAAATGCTGCAGGAGCATATTGGCTGGCTAGAAGAGGTGAAACAGCACATATGCTGCACAGAGAGCAAAGCGCTGAAAAGAAGCACACAGAAGCGAGCACCGTGCGTGCTGTTCTCGCAGCCAGCAACTTGTTCCACGTTCCAGCTTCTAACAGGGAAACAGAGCAAGCAGGGTGCTGCATACGTGCTGCACTTGTTGCAAACATGGAAAACAGACAGCCTAGCATCAGCAGCTCAGAAATCACTGATAGAAGCAGAGAAATGCTGCAGGAGCATATTGGTTGGCTAGAAGAGGTGAAACAGCACATATGCTGCACAGAGAGCAAAGCGCTGAAAAGAAGCACACAGAAGCGAGCACCGTGCGTGCTCTTCTCGCAGCCAGCAACTTGTTCCACTTTCCAGCTTCTAACAGGGAAACAGAGCAAGCAGAGTGCTGCATACGTGCTGCACTTGTTGCAAACATGGAAAACAGACAGCCTAGCATCAGCAGCTCAGAAATCACTGATAGAAGCAGAGAAATGCTGCAGGAGCATATTGGCTGGCTAGAAGCGGTGAAACAGCACATAGGCTGCGCAGAGAGCAAAGCGCTGCAAAGAAGCACACAGAAGCGAGCACGGTGCGTGCTCTTCTCGCAGAGAACAACTTGGCCCACTTTACAGCTTCTAACAGGGGAACCGAGCAAGCAGAGTGCAGCATACGTGCTGCTCTTGTTGCAAACATGGAAAACAGACAGCCTAGCATCAGCAGCTCAGAAATCACTGATAGAAGCAGAGAAATGCTGCAGGAACATATTGGCTGGCTAGAAGCGGTGAAACAGCACATAGGCTGCGCAGAGAGCAAAGCGCTGCAAAGAAGCACACACAAGCGAGCACGGTGCGAGCTGTTCTCGCAGAGAACAACTTGGCCCACTTTACAGCTTCTAACAGGGGAACAGAGCAAGCAGAGTGCAGCATACGTGCTGCACTAGATGCAAACATGGAAAACAGACAGCCTAGCATCAGCAGCTCAGAAATCCCTGATAGAAGCAGAGAAATGCTGCAGGAGCATCTTGGCTGGCTAGAAGCGGTGAAACAGCATAGAGGCTGCGCAGAGAGCAAAGCGCTGCAAAGAAGCACACACAAGCGAGCACGGTGCGTGCTCTTCTGGCGGAGAACCACATGGCCCACTTTACAGCTTCTAACAGGGGAACAGAGCAAGCAGAGTGCAGCATACGTGCTGCACTTGTTGCAAACATGGAAAACAGACAGCCTAGCATCAGCAGCTCAGAAATCACTGACAGAAGCAGAGAAGTGCTGCAGGAGCATATTGGCTGGCTAGAAGCGGTGAAACACCACATATGCTGCGCAGAGAGCAAAGCGCTGCAAAGAAGCACACACAAGCGAGCACGGTGCGAGCTGTTCTCGCAGAGAATAAATTGGTCCACTTTACAGCTTCTAACAGGGGAACAGAGCAAGCAGAGTGCAGCATACAAGCTGCACTTGTTGCAAACATGGAAAACAGACAGCCTAGCATCAGCAGCTCAGAAATCACTGATAGAAGCAGAGAAATGCTGCAGGAGCATATTCGCTACCTAGAAGAGGTGAAACAGCACATATGCTGCGCAGACAGCAAAGCGCTGCAAAGAAGCACACAGAAGCGAGCACGGTGCGTGCTCTTCTCGCAGAGAACAACTTGGCCCACTTTACAGCTTCTAACAGGGAAACAGAGCAAGCAGAGTGCAGCATACGTGCTGCACTTGTTGCAAACATGGAAAACAGACAGCCTAGCATCAGCAGCTCAGAAATCACTGATAGAAGCAGAGAAATGCTGCAGGAGCATATTGGCTGGCTAGAAGCGGTGAAACAGCACATAGGCTGCGCAGAGAGCAAAGCGCTGCAAAGAAGCACACAGAAGCGAGCACGGTGTGTGCTCTTCTCGCAGAGAACAACTTGGCCCACTTTACGGCTTCTAACAGGGGAACAGAGCAAGCAGAGTGCAGCATACGTGCTGCTCTTGTTGCAAACATGGAAAACAGACAGCCTAGCATCAGCAGCTCAGAAATCACTGATAGAAGCAGAGAAATGCTGCAGGAGCATATTGGCTGGCTAGAAGCGGGGAAACAGCACATAGGCTGCGCAGAGAGCAAAGCGCTGCAAAGAAGCACACAGAAGCGAGCACGGTGCCCGCTCTTCTCGCAGAGAACAACTTGGCCCACTTTACAGCTTCTAACAGGGAAACAGAGCAAGCAGAGTGCAGCATACGTGCTGCACTTGTTGCAAACATGGAAAACAGACAGCCTAGCATCAGCAGCTCAGAAATCACTGATAGAAGCAGAGAAATACTGCAGGAGCATATTGGCTGGCTAGAAGCGGTGAAACAGCACATAGGCTGCGCAGAGAGCAAAGCGCTGCAAAGAAGCACACACAAGCGAGCACGGTGCGTGCTCTTCTCGCGGAGAACAACTTGGCCCACTTTACAGCTTCCAACAGGGGAACAGAGCAAGCAGAGTGCAGCATACGTGCTGCACTTGTTGCAAACATGGAAAACAGACAGCCTAGCATCAGCAGCTCAGAAATCACTGATAGAAGCAGAGAAATGCTGCAGGAGCATATTGGCTGGCTAGAAGCGGTGAAACAGCACATAGGCTGCGCAGAGAGCAAAGCGCTGCAAAGAAGCACACAGAAGCGAGCACGGTGCGTGCTCTTCTCGCAGAGAACAACTTGGCCCACTTTACAGCTTCCAACAGGGGAACAGAGCAAGCAGAGTGCAGCATACGTGCTGCACTTGTTGCAAACATGGAAAACAGACAGCCTAGCATCAGCAGCTCAGAAATCACTGATAGAAGCAGAGAAATGCTGCAGGAGCATATTGGCTGGCTAGAAGCGGTGAAACAGCACATAGGCTGCGCAGAGGGCAAAGCGCTGCAAAGAAGCACACAGAAGCGAGCACGGTGCGTGCTCTTCTGGCGGAGAACAACTTGGCCCACTTTACAGCTTCTAACAGGGAAACAGAGCAAGCAGAGTGCAGCATACGTGCTGCACTTGTTGCAAACATGGAAAACAGACAGCCTAGCATCAGCAGCTCAGAAATCACTGATAGAAGCAGAGAAATGCTGCAGGAGCATATTCGCTACCTAGAAGAGGTGAAACAGCACATATGCTGCGCAGACAGCAAAGCGCTGCAAAGAAGCACACAGAAGCGAGCACGGTGCGTGCTCTTCTCGCAGAGAACAACTTGGCCCACTTTACAGCTTCTAACAGGGGAACAGAGCAAGCAGAGTGCAGCATACGTGCTGCACTTGTTGCAAACATGGAAAACAGACAGCCTAGCATCAGCAGCTCAGAAATCACTGATAGAAGCAGAGAAATGCTGCAGGAGCATATTGGCTGCCTAGAAGAGGTGAAACAGCACATATGCTGCACAGAGAGCAAACCGCTGAAAAGAAGCACACAGAAGCGAGCACCGTGCGTGCTGTTCTCGCAGCCAGCAACTTGTTCCACTTTCCAGCTTCTAACAGGGAAACAGAGCAAGCAGGGTGCTGCATACGTGCTGCACTTGTTGCAAACATGGAAAACAGACAGCCTAGCATCAGCAGCTCAGAAATCACTGATAGAAGCAGAGAAATGCTGCAGGAGCATATTGGTTGGCTAGAAGAGGTGAAACAGCACATATGCTGCACAGAGAGCAAACCGCTGAAAAGAAGCACACAGAAGCGAGCACCGTGCGTGCTCTTCTCGCAGCCAGCAACTTGTTCCACTTTCCAGCTTCTAACAGGGAAACAGAGCAAGCAGGGTGCTGCATAGGTGCTGCACTTGTTGCAAACATGGAAAGCAGACAGCCTAGCATCAGCAGCTCAGAAATCACTGATAGAAGCAGAGAAATGCTGCAGGAGCATATTGGTTGGCTAGAAGAGGTGAAACAGCACATATGCTGCACAGAGAGCAAACCGCTGAAAAGAAGCACACAGAAGCGAGCACCGTGCGTGCTCTTCTCGCAGCCAGCAACTTGTTCCACTTTCCAGCTTCTAACAGGGAAACAGAGCAAGCAGGGTGCTGCATACGTGCTGCACTTGTTGCAAACATGGAAAACAGACAGCCTAGCATCAGCAGCTCAGAAATCACTGATAGAAGCAGAGAAATGCTGCAGGAGCATATTGGCTGGCTAGAAGAGGTGAAACAGCACATATGCTGCACAGAGAGCAAACCGCTGAAAAGAAGCACACAGAAGCGAGCACCGTGCGTGCTCTTCTCGCAGCCAGCAACTTGTTCCACTTTCCAGCTTCTAACAGGGAAACAGAGCAAGCAGGGTGCTGCATACGTGCTGCACTTGTTGCAAACATGGAAAACAGACAGCCTAGCATCAGCAGCTCAGAAATCACTGATAGAAGCAGAGAAATGCTGCAGGAGCATATTGGCTGGCTAGAAGAGGTGAAACAGCACATATGCTGCACAGAGAGCAAACCGCTGAAAAGAAGCACACAGAAGCGAGCACCGTGCGTGCTGTTCTCGCAGCCAGCAACTTGTTCCACTTTCCAGCTTCTAACAGGGAAACAGAGCAAGCAGGGTGCTGCATACGTGCTGCACTTGTTGCAAACATGGAAAACAGACAGCCTAGCATCAGCAGCTCAGAAATCACTGATAGAAGCAGAGAAATGCTGCAGGAGCATATTGGCTGGCTAGAAGAGGTGAAACAGCACATATGCTGCACAGAGAGCAAAGCGCTGAAAAGAGGCACACAGAAGCGAGCACCGTGCGTGCTCTTCTCGCAGCCAGCAACTTGTTCCACTTTCCAGCTTCTAACAGGGAAACAGAGCAAGCAGGGTGCAGCATACGTGCTGCACTTGTTGCAAACGTGGAAAACAGACAGCCTAGCATCAGCAGCTCAGAAATCACTGATAGAAGCAGAGAAATGCTGCAGGAGCATATTGGCTGGCTAGAAGAGGTGAAACAGCACATATGCTGCACAGAGAGCAAACCGCTGAAAAGAAGCACACAGAAGCGAGCACCGTGCGTGCTGTTCTCGCAGCGAGTAACTTGTTCCACTTTCCAGCTTCTAACAGGGAAACAGAGCAAGCAGGGTGCTGCATACGTGCTGCACTTGTTGCAAACATGGAAAACAGACAGCCTAGCATCAGCAGCTCAGAAATCACTGATAGAAGCAGAGAAATGCTGCAGGAGCATATTGGCTGGCTAGAAGAGGTGAAACAGCACATATGCTGCACAGAGAGCAAACCGCTGAAAAGAAGCACACAGAAGCGAGCACCGTGCGTGCTGTTCTCGCAGCCAGCAACTTGTTCCACTTTCCAGCTTCTAACAGGGAAACAGAGCAAGCAGGGTGCTGCATACGTGCTGCACTTGTTGCAAACATGGAAAACAGACAGCCTAGCATCAGCAGCTCAGAAATCACTGATAGAAGCAGAGAAATGCTGCAGGAGCATATTGGCTGGCTAGAAGAGGTGAAACAGCACATATGCTGCACAGAGAGCAAACCGCTGAAAAGAAGCACACAGAAGCGAGCACCGTGCGTGCTCTTCTCGCAGCCAGCAACTTGTTCCACTTTCCAGCTTCTAACAGGGAAACAGAGCAAGCAGGGTGCAGCATACGTGCTGCACTTGTTGCAAACATGGAAAACAGACAGCCTAGCATCAGCAGCTCAGAAATCACTGATAGAAGCAGAGAAATGCTGCAGGAGCATATTGGCTGGCTAGAAGAGGTGAAACAGCACATATGCTGCACAGAGAGCAAACCGCTGAAAAGAAGCACACAGAAGCGAGCACCGTGCGTGCTCTTCTCGCAGCCAGCAACTTGTTCCACTTTCCAGCTTCTAACAGGGAAACAGAGCAAGCAGGGTGCAGCATACGTGCTGCACTTGTTGCAAACATGGAAAACAGACAGCCTAGCATCAGCAGCTCAGAAATCACTGATAGAAGCAGAGAAATGCTGCAGGAGCATATTGGCTGGCTAGAAGAGGTGAAACAGCACATATGCTGCACAGAGAGCAAACCGCTGAAAAGAAGCACACAGAAGCGAGCACCGTGCGTGCTCTTCTCGCAGCGAGCAACTTGTTCCACTTTCCAGCTTCTAACAGGGAAACAGAGCAAGCAGGGTGCAGCATACGTGCTGCACTTGTTGCAAACATGGAAAACAGACAGCCTAGCATCAGCAGCTCAGAAATCACTGATAGAAGCAGAGAAATGCTGCAGGAGCATATTGGCTGGCTAGAAGAGGTGAAACAGCACATATGCTGCACAGAGAGCAAACCGCTGAAAAGAAGCACACAGAAGCGAGCACCGTGCGTGCTGTTCTCGCAGCGAGTAACTTGTTCCACTTTCCAGCTTCTAACAGGGAAACAGAGCAAGCAGGGTGCTGCATACGTGCTGCACTTGTTGCAAACATGGAAAACAGACAGCCTAGCATCAGCAGCTCAGAAATCACTGATAGAAGCAGAGAAATGCTGCAGGAGCATATTGGCTGGCTAGAAGAGGTGAAACAGCACATATGCTGCACAGAGAGCAAACCGCTGAAAAGAAGCACACAGAAGCGAGCACCGTGCGTGCTGTTCTCGCAGCGGGCAACTTGTTCCACTTTCCAGCTTCTAACAGGGAAACAGAGCAAGCAGGGTGCTGCATACGTGCTGCACTTGTTGCAAACATGGAAAACAGACAGCCTAGCATCAGCAGCTCAGAAATCACTGATAGAAGCAGAGAAATGCTGCAGGAGCATATTGGCTGGCTAGAAGAGGTGAAACAGCACATATGCTGCACAGAGAGCAAACCGCTGAAAAGAAGCACACAGAAGCGAGCACCGTGCGTGCTCTTCTCGCAGCCAGCAACTTGTTCCACTTTCCAGCTTCTAACAGGGAAACAGAGCAAGCAGGGTGCTGCATACGTGCTGCACTTGTTGCAAACATGGAAAACAGACAGCCTAGCATCAGCAGCTCAGAAATCACTGATAGAAGCAGAGAAATGCTGCAGGAGCATATTGGCTGGCTAGAAGAGGTGAAACAGCACATATGCTGCACAGAGAGCAAACCGCTGAAAAGAAGCACACAGAAGCGAGCACCGTGCGTGCTCTTCTCGCAGCCAGCAACTTGTTCCACTTTCCAGCTTCTAACAGGGAAACAGAGCAAGCAGGGTGCTGCATACGTGCTGCACTTGTTGCAAACATGGAAAACAGACAGCCTAGCATCAGCAGCTCAGAAATCACTGATAGAAGCAGAGAAATGCTGCAGGAGCATATTGGTTGGCTAGAAGAGGTGAAACAGCACATATGCTGCACAGAGAGCAAACCGCTGAAAAGAAGCACACAGAAGCGAGCACCGTGCGTGCTCTTCTCGCAGCCAGCAACTTGTTCCACTTTCCAGCTTCTAACAGGGAAACAGAGCAAGCAGGGTGCTGCATACGTGCTGCACTTGTTGCAAACATGGAAAACAGACAGCCTAGCATCAGCAGCTCAGAAATCACTGATAGAAGCAGAGAAATGCTGCAGGAGCATATTGGCTGGCTAGAAGCGGTGAAACAGCACATAGGCTGCGCAGAGAGCAAAGCGCTGCAAAGAAGCACACAGAAGCGAGCACGGTGCGTGCTCTTCTCGCAGAGAACAACTTGGCCCACTTTACAGCTTCTAACAGGGGAACCGAGCAAGCAGAGTGCAGCATACGTGCTGCTCTTGTTGCAAACATGGAAAACAGACAGCCTAGCATCAGCAGCTCAGAAATCACTGATAGAAGCAGAGAAATGCTGCAGGAACATATTGGCTGGCTAGAAGCGGTGAAACAGCACATAGGCTGCGCAGAGAGCAAAGCCCTGCAAAGAAGCACACACAAGCGAGCACGGTGCGAGCTGTTCTCGCAGAGAACAACTTGGCCCACTTTACAGCTTCTAACAGGGGAACAGAGCAAGCAGAGTGCAGCATACGTGCTGCACTAGTTGCAAACATGGAAAACAGACAGCCTAGCATCAGCAGCTCAGAAATCCCTGATAGAAGCAGAGAAATGCTGCAGGAGCATCTTGGCTGGCTAGAAGCGGTGAAACAGCATAGAGGCTGCGCAGAGAGCAAAGCGCAGCAAAGAAGCACACACAAGCGAGCACGGTGCGTGCTCTTCTTGCGGAGAACCACATGGCCCACTTTACAGCTTCTAACAGGGGAACAGAGCAAGCAGAGTGCAGCATACGTGCTGCACTTGTTGCAAACATGGAAAACAGACAGCCTAGCATCAGCAGCTCAGAAATCACTGACAGAAGCAGAGAAGTGCTGCAGGAGCATATTGGCTGGCTAGAAGCGGTGAAACACCACATATGCTGCGCAGAGAGCAAAGCGCTGCAAAGAAGCACACACAAGCGAGCACGGTGCGAGCTGTTCTCGCAGAGAATAAATTGGTCCACTTTACAGCTTCTAACAGGGGAACAGAGCAAGCAGAGTGCAGCATACAAGCTGCACTTGTTGCAAACATGGAAAACAGACAGCCTAGCATCAGCAGCTCAGAAATCACTGATAGAAGCAGAGAAATGCTGCAGGAGCATATTCGCTACCTAGAAGAGGTGAAACAGCACATATGCTGCGCAGACAGCAAAGCGCTGCAAAGAAGCACACAGAAGCGAGCACGGTGCGTGCTCTTCTCGCAGAGAACAACTTGGCCCACTTTACAGCTTCTAACAGGGAAACAGAGCAAGCAGAGTGCAGCATACGTGCTGCACTTGTTGCAAACATGGAAAACAGACAGCCTAGCATCAGCAGCTCAGAAATCACTGATAGAAGCAGAGAAATGCTGCAGGAGCATATTGGCTGGCTAGAAGCGGTGAAACAGCACATAGGCTGCGCAGAGAGCAAAGCGCTGCAAAGAAGCACACACAAGCGAGCACAGTGCGTGCTCTTCTCGCAGAGAACAACTTGGCCCACTTTACAGCTTCTAACAGGGGAACAGAGCAAGCAGAGTGCAGCATACAAGCTGCACTTGTTGCAAATATGGAAAACAGACAGCCTAGCATCAGCAGCTCAGAAATCACTGATAGAAGCAGAGAAATGCTGCAGGAGCATATTGGCTGGCTAGAAGCGGTGAAACAGCACATAGGCTGCGCAGAGAGCAAAGCGCTGCAAAGAAGCACACAGAAGTGAGCACGGTGCGTGCTCTTCTCGCAGAGAACAACTTGGCCCACTTTACGGCTTCTAACAGGGAAACAGAGCAAGCAGAGTGCAGCATACGTGCTGCACTTGTTGCAAACATGGAAAACAGACAGCCTAGCATCAGCAGCTCAGAAATCACTGATAGAAGCAGAGAAATGCTGCAGGAGCATATTGGCTGGCTAGAAGCGGTGAAACAGCACATAGGCTGCGCAGAGAGCAAAGCGCTGCAAAGAAGCACACAGAAGCGAGCACGGTGTGTGATCTTCTCGCAGAGAACAACTTGGCCCACTTTACGGCTTCTAACAGGGGAACAGAGCAAGCAGAGTGCAGCATACGTGCTGCACTTGTTGCAAACATGGAAAACAGACAGCCTAGCATCAGCAGCTCAGAAATCACTGATATAAGCAGAGAAATGCTGCAGGAGCATATTGGCTGGCTAGAAGCGGGGAAACAGCACATAGGCTGCGCAGAGAGCAAAGCGCTGCAAAGAAGCACACAGAAGCGAGCACGGTGCCCGCTCTTCTCGCAGAGAACAACTTGGCCCACTTTACAGCTTCTAACAGGGAAACAGAGCAAGCAGAGTGCAGCATACGTGCTGCACTTGTTGCAAACATGGAAAACAGACAGCCTAGCATCAGCAGCTCAGAAATCACTGATAGAAGCAGAGAAATACTGCAGGAGCATATTGGCTGGCTAGAAGCGGTGAAACAGCACATAGGCTGCGCAGAGAGCAAAGCGCTGCAAAGAAGCACACACAAGCGAGCACGGTGCGTGCTCTTCTCGCGGAGAACAACTTGGCCCACTTTACAGCTTCCAACAGGGGAACAGAGCAAGCAGAGTGCAGCATACGTGCTGCACTTGTTGCAAACATGGAAAACAGACAGCCTAGCATCAGCAGCTCAGAAATCACTGATAGAAGCAGAGAAATGCTGCAGGAGCATATTGGCTGGCTAGAAGCGGTGAAACAGCACATAGGCTGCGCAGAGAGCAAAGCGCTGCAAAGAAGCACACAGAAGCGAGCACGGTGCGTGCTCTTCTCGCAGAGAACAACTTGGCCCACTTTACAGCTTCTAACAGGGGAACAGAGCAAGCAGAGTGCAGCATACGTGCTGCTCTTGTTGCAAACATGGAAAACAGACAGCCTAGCATCAGCAGCTCAGAAATCCCTGATAGAAGCAGAGAAATGCTGCAGGAGCATATTGGCTGGCTAGAAGCGGTGAAACAGCATAGAGGCTGCGCAGAGAGCAAAGCGCTGCAAAGAAGCACACACAAGCGAGCACGGTGCGTGCTCTTCTGGCGGAGAACCACATGGCCCACTTTACAGCTTCTAACAGGGGAACAGAGCAAGCAGAGTGCAGCATACGTGCTGCACTTGTTGCAAACATGGAAAACAGACAGCCTAGCATCAGCAGCTCAGAAATCACTGATAGAAGCAGAGAAATGCTGCAGGAGCATATTGGCTGGCTAGAAGCGGTGAAACAGCACATAGGCTGCGCAGAGGGCAAAGCGCTGCAAAGAAGCACACAGAAGCGAGCACGGTGCGTGCTCTTCTGGCGGAGAACAACTTGGCCCACTTTACAGCTTCTAACAGGGAAACAGAGCAAGCAGAGTGCAGCATACGTGCTGCACTTGTTGCAAACATGGAAAACAGACAGCCTAGCATCAGCAGCTCAGAAATCACTGATAGAAGCAGAGAAATGCTGCAGGAGCATATTCGCTACCTAGAAGAGGTGAAACAGCACATATGCTGCGCAGACAGCAAAGCGCTGCAAAGAAGCACACAGAAGCGAGCACGGTGCGTGCTCTTCTCGCAGAGAACAACTTGGCCCACTTTACAGCTTCTAACAGGGGAACAGAGCAAGCAGAGTGCAGCATACGTGCTGCACTTGTTGCAAACATGGAAAACAGACAGCCTAGCATCAGCAGCTCAGAAATCACTGATAGAAGCAGAGAAATGCTGCAGGAGCATATTGGCTGGCTAGAAGCGTTGAAACAGCACATAGGCCGCGCAGAGAGCAAAGCGCTGCAAAGAAGCACACAGAAGCGAGCACGGTGTGTGCTCTTCTCGCAGAGAACAACTTGGCCCACTTTACAGCTTCTAACAGGGGAACAGAGCAAGCAGAGTGCAGCATACAAGCTGCACTTGTTGCAAACACGGAAAACAGACAGCCTAGCATCAGCAGCTCAGAAATCACTGATAGAAGCAGAGAAATGCTGCAGGAGCATATTGGCTGGCTAGAAGCGGGGAAACAGCACATAGGCTGCGCAGAGAGCAAAGCGCTGCAAAGAAGCACACAGAAGCGAGCACGGTGCGTGCTCTTCTCGCAGAGAACAACTTGGCCCACTTTACAGCTTCTAACAGGGAAACAGAGCAAGCAGGGTGCTGCATACGTGCTGCACTTGTTGCAAACATGGAAAACAGACAGCCTAGCATCAGCAGCTCAGAAATCACTGATAGAAGCAGAGAAATACTGCAGGAGCATATTGGCTGGCTAGAAGCGGTGAAACAGCACATAGGCTGCGCAGAGAGCAAAGCGCTGCAAAGAAGCACACACAAGCGAGCACGGTGCGTGCTCTTCTCGCGGAGAACAACTTGGCCCACTTTACAGCTTCCAACAGGGGAACAGAGCAAGCAGAGTGCAGCATACGTGCTGCACTTGTTGCAAACATGGAAAACAGACAGCCTAGCATCAGCAGCTCAGAAATCACTGATAGAAGCAGAGAAATGCTGCAGGAGCATATTGGCTGGCTAGAAGCGGTGAAACAGCACATAGGCTGCGCAGAGAGCAAAGCGCTGCAAAGAAGCACACAGAAGCGAGCACGGTGCGTGCTCTTCTCGCAGAGAACAACTTGGCCCACTTTACAGCTTCTAACAGGGGAACAGAGCAAGCAGAGTGCAGCATACGTGCAGCACTTGTTGCAAACATGGAAAACAGACAGCCTAGCATCAGCAGCTCAGAAATCACTGATAGAAGCAGAGAAATGCTGCAGGAGCATATTGGCTGGCTAGAAGCGGTGAAACAGCACATAGGCTGCGCAGAGAGCAAAGCGCTGCAAAGAAGCACACACAAGCGAGCACGGTGCGAGCTGTTCTCGCAGAGAACAACTTGGCCCACTTTACAGCTTCTAACAGGGGAACAGAGCAAGCAGAGTGCAGCATACGTGCTGCACTAGTTGCAAACATGGAAAACAGACAGCCTAGCATCAGCAGCTCAGAAATCCCTGATAGAAGCAGAGAAATGCTGCAGGAGCATATTGGCTGTCTAGAAGCGGTGAAACAGCATAGAGGCTGCGCAGAGAGCAAAGCGCTGCAAAGAAGCACACACAAGCGAGCACGGTGCGTGCTCTTCTGGCGGAGAACCACATGGCCCACTTTACAGCTTCTAACAGGGGAACAGAGCAAGCAGAGTGCAGCATACGTGCTGCACTTGTTGCAAACATGGAAAACAGACAGCCTAGCATCAGCAGCTCAGAAATCACTGACAGAAGCAGAGAAGTGCTGCAGGAGCATATTGGCTGGCTAGAAGCGGTGAAACACCACATATGCTGCGCAGAGAGCAAAGCGCTGCAATGAAGCACACACAAGCGAGCACGGTGTGAGCTTTTCTCGCAGAGAATAAATTGGTCCACTTTACAGCTTCTAACAGGGAAACAGAGCAAGCAGAGTGCAGCATACGTGCTGCACCTGTTGAAAACATGGAAAACAGACACCCTAGCATCAGCAGCTCAGAAATCACTGATAGAAGCAGAGAAATGCTGCAGGAGCATATTGGCTGGCTAGAAGCGGTGAAACAGCACATAGGCTGCGCAGAGAGCAAAGCGCTGCAAAGAAGCACACACAAGCGAGCACGGTGCGTGCTCTTCTCGCAGAGAACAACTTGGCCCACTTTACAGCTTCTAACAGGGGAACAGAGCAAGCAGAGTGCAGCATACGTGCTGCACTTGTTGCAAACATGGAAAACAGACAGCCTAGCATCAGCAGCTCAGAAATCACTGATAGAAGCAGAGAAATGCTGCAGGAGCATATTGGCTGGCTAGAAGAGGTGAAACAGCACATACGCTGCACAGAGATCAAACCGCTGAAAAGAAGCACACAGAAGCGAGCACCGTGCGTGCTGTTCTCGCAGCCAGCAACTTGTTCCACTTTCCAGCTTCTAACAGGGAAACAGAGCAAGCAGGGTGCTGCATACGTGCTGCACTTGTTGCAAACATGGAAAACAGACAGCCTAGCATCAGCAGCTCAGAAATCACTGATAGAAGCAGAGAAATGCTGCAGGAGCATATTGGCTGGCTAGAAGAGGTGAAACAGCACATACGCTGCACAGAGAGCAAACCGCTGAAAAGAAGAACACAGAAGCGAGCACCGTGCGTGCTGTTCTCGCAGCCAGCAACTTGTTCCACTTTCCAGCTTCAAGCAGGGAAACAGAGCAAGCAGGGTGCAGCATACGTGCTGCACTTGTTGCAAACATGGAAAACAGACAGCCTAGCATCAGCAGCTCAGAAATCACTGATAGAAGCAGAGAAATGCTGCAGGAGCATATTGGCTGGCTAGAAGAGGTGAAACAGCACATACGCTGCACAGAGAGCAAACTGCTGAAAAGAAGCACACAGAAGCGAGCACCGTGCGTGCTCTTCTCGCAGCCAGCAACTTGTTCCACCTTACAGCTTCTAACAGAGAAACAGAGCAAGCAGGGTGCTGCATACGTGCTGCACTTGTTGCAAACATGGAAAACAGACAGCCTAGCATCAGCAGCTCAGAAATCACTGATAGAAGCAGAGAAATGCTGCAGGAGCATATTGGCTGGCTAGAAGAGGTGAAACAGCACATATGCTGCACAGAGAGCAAACCGCTGAAAAGAAGCACACAGAAGCGAGCACCGTGCGTGCTGTTCTCGCAGCCAGCAACTTGTTCCACTTTCCAGCTTCTAACAGGGAAACAGAGCAAGCAGGGTGCAGCATACGTGCTGCACTTGTTGCAAACATGGAAAACAGACAGCCTAGCATCAGCAGCTCAGAAATCACTGATAGAAGCAGAGAAATGCTGCAGGAGCATATTGGCTGGCTAGAAGAGGTGAAACAGCACATACGCTGCACAGAGAGCAAACCGCTGAAAAGAAGCACACAGAAGCGAGCACCGTGCGTGCTGTTCTCGCAGCCAGCAACTTGTTCCACTTTCCAGCTTCTAACAGGGAAACAGAGCAAGCAGGGTGCAGCATACGTGCTGCACTTGTTGCAAACATGGAAAACAGACAGCCTAGCATCAGCAGCTCAGAAATCACTGATAGAAGCAGAGAAATGCTGCAGGAGCATATTGGCTGGCTAGAAGAGGTGAAACAGCACATATGCTGCACAGAGAGCAAACCGCTGAAAAGAAGCACACAGAAGCGAGCACCGTGCGTGCTGTTCTCGCAGCCAGCAACTTGTTCCACTTTCCAGCTTCTAACAGGGAAACAGAGCAAGCAGGGTGCAGCATACGTGCTGCACTTGTTGCAAACATGGAAAACAGACAGCCTAGCATCAGCAGCTCAGAAATCACTGATAGAAGCAGAGAAATGCTGCAGGAGCATATTGGCTGGCTAGAAGAGGTGAAACAGCACATATGCTGCACAGAGAGCAAACCGCTGAAAAGAAGCACACAGAAGCGAGCACCGTGCGTGCTGTTCTCGCAGCCAGCAACTTGTTCCACTTTCCAGCTTCTAACAGGGAAACAGAGCAAGCAAGGTGCAGCATACGTGCTGCACTTGTTGCAAACATGGAAAACAGACAGCCTAGCATCAGCAGCTCAGAAATCACTGATAGAAGCAGAGAAATGCTGCAGGAGCATATTGGCTGGCTAGAAGAGGTGAAACAGCACATACGCTGCACAGAGAGCAAACCGCTGAAAAGAAGCACACAGAAGCGAGCACCGTGCGTGCTGTTCTCGCAGCGAGCAACTTGTTCCACTTTCCAGCTTCTAACAGGGAAAACAGAGCAAGCAGGGTGCTGCATACGTGCTGCACTTGTTGCAAACATGAAAACAGACAGCCTGGCATCAGCAGCTCAGAAATCACTGATAGAAGCAGAGAAATGCTGCAGGAGCATATTGGCTGGCTAGAAGAGGTGAAACAGCACATACGCTGCACAGAGAGCAAACCGCTGAAAAGAAGCACACAGAAGCGAGCATCGTGCGTGCTGTTCTCGCAGCGAGCAACTTGTTCCACTTTCCAGCTTCTAACAGGGAAACAGAGCAAGCAGGGTGCAGCATACGTGCTGCACTTGTTGCAAACATGGAAAACAGACAGCCTAGCATCAGCAGCTCAGAAATCACTGATAGAAGCAGAGAAATGCTGCAGGAGCATATTGGCTGGCTAGAAGAGGTGAAACAGCACATATGCTGCACAGAGAGCAAACCGCTGAAAAGAAGCACACAGAAGCGAGCACCGTGCGTGCTGTTCTCGCAGCGAGCAACTTGTTCCACTTTCCAGCTTCTAACAGGAAACAGAGCAAGCAGGGTGCTGCATACGTGCTGCACTTGTTGCAAACATGGAAAACAGACAGCCTAGCATCAGCAGCTCAGAAATCACTGATAGAAGCAGAGAAATGCTGCAGGAGCATATTGGCAGGCTAGAAGAGGTGAAACAGCACATATGCTGCACAGAGAGCAAACCGCTGAAAAGAAGCACACAGAAGCGAGCACCGTGCGTGCTGTTCTCGCAGCGAGCAACTTGTTCCACCTTACAGCTTCTAACAGGGAAACAGAGCAAGCAGGGTGCTGCATACGTGCTGCACTTGTTGCAAACATGGAAAACAGACAGCCTAGCATCAGCAGCTCAGAAATCACTGATAGAAGCAGAGAAATGCTGCAGGAGCATATTGGCTGGCTAGAAGAGGTGAAACAGCACATACGCTGCACAGAGAGCAAACCGCTGAAAAGAAGCACACAGAAGCGAGCACCGTGCGTGCTGTTCTCGCAGCGAGCAACTTGTTCCACTTTCCAGCTTCTAACAGGGAAACAGAGCAAGCAGGGTGCAGCATACGTGCTGCACTTGTTGCAAACATGGAAAACAGACAGCCTAGCATCAGCAGCTCAGAAATCACTGATAGAAGCAGAGAAATGCTGCAGGAGCATATTGGCTGGCTAGAAGAGGTGAAACAGCACATATGCTGCACAGAGAGCAAACCGCTGAAAAGAAGCACACAGAAGCGAGCACCGTGCGTGCTGTTCTCGCAGCGAGTAACTTGTTCCACTTTCCAGCTTCTAACAGGGAAACAGAGCAAGCAGGGTGCTGCATACGTGCTGCACTTGTTGCAAACATGGAAAACAGACAGCCTAGCATCAGCAGCTCAGAAATCACTGATAGAAGCAGAGAAATGCTGCAGGAGCATATTGGCTGGCTAGAAGAGGTGAAACAGCACATATGCTGCACAGAGAGCAAACCGCTGAAAAGAAGCACACAGAAGCGAGCACCGTGCGTGCTGTTCTCGCAGCCAGCAACTTGTTCCACTTTCCAGCTTCTAACAGGGAAACAGAGCAAGCAGGGTGCTGCATACGTGCTGCACTTGTTGCAAACATGGAAAACAGACAGCCTAGCATCAGCAGCTCAGAAATCACTGATAGAAGCAGAGAAATGCTGCAGGAGCATATTGGCTGGCTAGAAGAGGTGAAACAGCACATATGCTGCACAGAGAGCAAACCGCTGAAAAGAAGCACACAGAAGCGAGCACCGTGCGTGCTCTTCTCGCAGCCAGCAACTTGTTCCACTTTCCAGCTTCTAACAGGGAAACAGAGCAAGCAGGGTGCTGCATACGTGCTGCACTTGTTGCAAACATGGAAAACAGACAGCCTAGCATCAGCAGCTCAGAAATCACTGATAGAAGCAGAGAAATGCTGCAGGAGCATATTGGCTGGCTAGAAGAGGTGAAACAGCACATATGCTGCACAGAGAGCAAACCGCTGAAAAGAAGCACACAGAAGCGAGCACCGTGCGTGCTGTTCTCGCAGCCAGCAACTTGTTCCACTTTCCAGCTTCTAACAGGGAAACAGAGCAAGCAGGGTGCTGCATACGTGCTGCACTTGTTGCAAACATGGAAAACAGACAGCCTAGCATCAGCAGCTCAGAAATCACTGATAGAAGCAGAGAAATGCTGCAGGAGCATATTGGCTGGCTAGAAGAGGTGAAACAGCACATATGCTGCACAGAGAGCAAACCGCTGAAAAGAAGCACACAGAAGCGAGCACCGTGCGTGCTGTTCTCGCAGCCAGCAACTTGTTCCACTTTCCAGCTTCTAACAGGGAAACTGAGCAAGCAGGGTGCTGCATACGTGCTGCACTTGTTGCAAACATGGAAAACAGACAGCCTAGCGTCAGCAGCTCAGAAATCACTGATAGAAGCAGAGAAATGCTGCAGGAGCATATTGGCTGGCTAGAAGAGGTGAAACAGCACATATGCTGCACAGAGAGCAAACCGCTGAAAAGAAGCACACAGAAGCGAGCACCGTGCGTGCTCTTCTCGCAGCCGGCAACTTGTTCCACTTCCAGCTTCTAACAGGGAAACAGAGCAAGCAGGGTGCTGCATACGTGCTGCACTTGTTGCAAACATGAAAAACAGACAGCCTAGCGTCAGCAGCTCAGAAATCACTGATAGAAGCAGAGAAATGCTGCAGGAGCATATTGGCTGGCTAGAAGAGGTGAAACAGCACATATGCTGCACAGAGAGCAAACCGCTGAAAAGAAGCACACAGAAGCGAGCACCGTGCGTGCTCTTCTCGCAGCCGGCAACTTGTTCACTTTCCAGCTTCTAACAGGGAAACAGAGCAAGCAGGGTGCTGCATACGTGCTGCACTTGTTGCAAACATGGAAAACAGACAGCCTAGCATCAGCAGCTCAGAAATCACTGATAGAAGCAGAGAAATGCTGCAGGAGCATATTGCTGGCTAGAAGAGGTGAAACAGCACATATGCTGCACAGAGAGCAAAGCGCTGAAAAGAAGCACACAGAAGCGAGCACCGTGCGTGCTGTTCTCGCAGCCAGCAACTTGTTCCACTTTCCAGCTTCTAACAGGGAAACAGAGCAAGCAGGGTGCTGCATACGTGCTGCACTTGTTGCAAACATGGAAAACAGACAGCCTAGCATCAGCAGCTCAGAATCACTGATAGAAGCAGAGAAATGCTGCAGGAGCATATTGGCTGGCTAGAAGAGGTGAAACAGCACATATGCTGCACAGAGAGCAAAGCGCTGAAAAGAAGCACACAGAAGCGAGCACCGTGCGTGCTCTTCTCGCAGCCAGCAACTTGTTCCACTTTCCAGCTTCTAACAGGGAAACAGAGCAAGCAGGGTGCTGCATACGTGCTGCACTTGTTGCAAACATGGAAAACAGACAGCCTAGCATCAGCAGCTCAGAAATCACTGATAGAAGCAGGAGAAATGCTGCAGGAGCCTATTGGCTGGCTAGAAGAGGTGAAACAGCACATATGCTGCACAGAGAGCAAACCGCTGAAAAGAAGCACACAGAAGCGAGCACCGTGCGTGCTCTTCTCGCAGCCAGCAACTTGTTCCACTTTCCAGCTTCTAACAGGGAAACAGAGCAAGCAGGGTGCTGCATACGTGCTGCACTTGTTGCAAACATGGAAAACAGACAGCCTAGCATCAGCAGCTCAGAAATCACTGATAGAAGCAGAGAAATGCTGCAGGAGCATATTGGCTGGCTAGAAGAGGTGAAACAGCACATATGCTGCACAGAGAGCAAACCGCTGAAAAGAAGCACACAGAAGCGAGCACCGTGCGTGCTGTTCTCGCAGCCAGCAACTTGTTCCACTTTCCAGCTTCTAACAGGGAAACAGAGCAAGCAGGGTGCAGCATACGTGCTGCACTTGTTGCAAACATGGAAAACAGACAGCCTAGCATCAGCAGCTCAGAAATCACTGATAGAAGCAGAGAAATGCTGCAGGAGCATATTGGCTGGCTAGAAGAGGTGAAACAGCACATACGCTGCACAGAGAGCAAACCGCTGAAAAGAAGCACACAGAAGCGAGCACCGTGCGTGCTGTTCTCGCAGCCAGCAACTTGTTCCACTTTCCAGCTTCTAACAGGGAAACAGAGCAAGCAGGGTGCTGCATACGTGCTGCACTTGTTGCAAACATGGAAAACAGACAGCCTAGCATCAGCAGCTCAGAAATCACTGATAGAAGCAGAGAAATGCTGCAGGAGCATATTGGCTGGCTAGAAGAGGTGAAACAGCACATATGCTGCACAGAGAGCAAACCGCTGAAAAGAAGCACACAGAAGCGAGCACCGTGCGTGCTGTTCTCGCAGCCAGCAACTTGTTCCACTTTCCAGCTTCTAACAGGGAAACAGAGCATGCTGGGTGCAGCATACGTGCTGCACTTGTTGCAAACATGAAAACAGGACAGCCTAGCATCAGCAGCTCAGAAATCACTGATAGAAGCAGAGAAATGCTGCAGGAGCATATTGGCTGGCTAGAAGAGGTGAAACAGCACATATGCTGCACAGAGAGCAAACCGCTGAAAAGAAGCACACAGAAGCGAGCACCGTGCGTGCTGTTCTCGCAGCCAGCAACTTGTTCCACTTTCCAGCTTCTAACAGGGAAACAGAGCAAGCAAGGTGCAGCATACGTGCTGCACTTGTTGCAAACATGGAAAACAGACAGCCTAGCATCAGCAGCTCAGAAATCACTGATAGAAGCAGAGAAATGCTGCAGGAGCATATTGGCTGGCTAGAAGAGGTGAAACAGCACATACGCTGCACAGAGAGCAAACCGCTGAAAAGAAGCACACAGAAGCGAGCACCGTGCGTGCTGTTCTCGCAGCGAGCACTTGTTCCACTTTCCAGCTTCTAACAGGGAAACAGAGCAAGCAGGGTGCTGCATACGTGCTGCACTTGTTGCAAACATGGAAAACAGACAGCCTGGCATCAGCAGCTCAGAAATCACTGATAGAAGCAGAGAAATGCTGCAGGAGCATATTGGCTGGCTAGAAGAGGTGAAACAGCACATACGCTGCACAGAGAGCAAACCGCTGAAAAGAAGCACACAGAAGCGAGCATCGTGCGTGCTGTTCTCGCAGCGAGCAACTTGTTCCACTTTCCAGCTTCTAACAGGGAAACAGAGCAAGCAGGGTGCAGCATACGTGCTGCACTTGTTGCAAACATGGAAAACAGACAGCCTAGCATCAGCAGCTCAGAAATCACTGATAGAAGCAGAGAAATGCTGCAGGAGCATATTGGCTGGCTAGAAGAGGTGAAACAGCACATATGCTGCACAGAGAGCAAACCGCTGAAAAGAAGCACACAGAAGCGAGCACCGTGCGTGCTGTTCTTGCAGCGAGCAACTTGTTCCACTTTCCAGCTTCTAACAGGGAAACAGAGCAAGCAGGGTGCTGCATACGTGCTGCACTTGTTGCAAACATGGAAAACAGACAGCCTAGCATCAGCAGCTCAGAAATCACTGATAGAAGCAGAGAAATGCTGCAGGAGCATATTGGCTAGCTAGAAGAGGTGAAACCGCACATATGCTGCACAGAGAGCAAACCGCTGAAAAGAAGCACACAGAAGCGAGCACCGTGCGTGCTCTTCTCGCAGCCAGCAACTTGTTCCACTTTCCAGCTTCTAACAGGGAAACAGAGCAAGCAGGGTGCAGCATACATGCTGCACTTGTTGCAAACATGGAAAACAGACAGCCTAGCATCAGCAGCTCAGAAATCACTGATAGAAGCAGAGAAATGCTGCAGGAGCATATTGGCTGGCTAGAAGAGGTGAAACAGCACATATGCTGCACAGAGAGCAAAGCCGCTGAAAAGAAGCACACAGAAGCGAGCACCGTGCGTGCTGTCTCTCGCAGCGAGCAGCAACTCTGTTCCACATTCCAGCTTCTAACAGGGAAACAGAGCAAGCAGGGTGCTGCATACGTGCTGCACTTGTTGCAAACATGGAAAACAGACAGCCTAGCATCAGCAGCTCAGAAATCACTGATAGAAGCAGAGAAATGCTGCAGGAGCATATTGGCTGGCTAGAAGAGGTGAAACAGCACATATGCTGCACAGAGAGCAAACCGCTGAAAAAGAAAGCACACAGAAGCGAGCACCGTGCGTGCTGTTCTCGCAGCCAGCAACTTGTTCCACTTTCCAGCTTCTAACAGGGAAACAGAGCAAGCAGGGTGCTGCATACGTGCTGCACTTGTTGCAAACATGGAAACAGACAGCCTAGCATCAGCAGCTCAGAAATCACTGATAGAAGCAGAGAAATGCTGCAGGAGCATATTGGCTGGCTAGAAGAGGTGAAACAGCACATATGCTGCACAGAGAGCAAAGCGCTGAAAAGAAGCACACAGAAGCGAGCACCGTGCGTGCTCTTCTCGCAGCCAGCAACTTGTTCCACTTTCCAGCTTCTAACAGGGAAACAGAGCAAGCAGGGTGCTGCATAAGGCTGCACTTGTTGCAAACATGGAAAACAGACAGCCTAGCATCAGCAGCTCAGAAATCACTGATAGAAGCAGAGAAATGCTGCAGGAGCATATTGGCTGGCTAGAAGAGCTGAAACAGCACATATGCTGCACAGAGAGCAAAGCGCCTGAAAAGAAGCACACAGAAGCGAGCACCGTGCGTGCTGTTCTCGCAGCCAGCAACTTGTTCCACTTTCCAGCTTCTAACAGGGAAACAGAGCAAGCAGGGTGCTGCATACGTGCTGCACTTGTTGCAAACATGGAAAACAGACAGCCTAGCATCAGCAGCTCAGAAATCACTGATAGAAGCAGAGAAATGCTGCAGGAGCATATTGGCTGGCTAGAAGAGGGTGAAACAGCACATATGCTGCACAGAGAGCAAACCGCTGAAGAAGAAGCACACAGAAGCGAGCACCGTGCGTGCTGTTCTCGCAGCCAGCAACTTGTTCCACTTTCCAGCTTCTAACAGGGAAACAGAGCAAGCAGGGTGCTGCATACGTGCTGCACTTGTTGCAAACATGGAAAACAGACAGCCTAGCATCAGCAGCTCAGAAATCACTGATAGAAGCAGAGAAATGCTGCAGGAGCATATTGGCTGGCTAGAAGAGGTGAAACAGCACATATGCTGCACAGAGAGCAAACGCGCTGAAAAGAAGCACACAGAAGCGAGCACCGTGCGTGCTGTCTCTAGCAGCCAGCAACTTGTTCCACTTTCCAGCTTCTAACAGGGAAACAGAGCAAGCAGGGTGCTGCATACGTGCTGCACTTGTTGCAAAACATGGAAAACAGACAGCCTAGCATCAGCAGCTCAGAAATCACTGATAGAAGCAGAGAAATGCTGCAGGAGCATATTGGCTGGCTAGAAGAGGTGAAACAGCACATATGCTGCACAGAGAGCAAACCGCTGAAAAGAAGCACACAGAAGCGAGCACCGTGCGTGCTGTTCTCTCGCAGCCAGCAACTTTGTTCCACTTTCCAGCTTCTAACAGGGAAACAGAGCAAGCAGGGTGCTGCATACGTGCTGCACTTGTTGCAAACATGGAAAAACAGACAGCCTAAGCATCAGCAGCTCAGAAATCACTGCTAGAAAGCAGAGAAATGCTGCAGGAGCATATTGGCTGGCTAGAAGAGCTGAAACCAGCACATATGCTGCACAGAGAGCAAAGCGCTGAGAAAAGAAGCACCACAGAAGCGAGCACCGTGCGTGCTGTTCTCGCAGCCAGCAACTTGTTCCACTTTCCAGCTTTCTAACAGGGAAACAGAGCAAGCAGGGTGCTGCATACGTGCTGCACTTGTTGCAAACATGGAAAACAGACAGCCTAGGCATCAGCAGCTCAGAAATCACTGATAGAAGCAGAGAAATGCTGCAGAGCATATTGGCTGGCTAGAAGAGGTGAACAGCACATATGCTGCACAGAGAGCAAACCGCTGAAAGAAGAGCACACAGAAGCGAGCACCGTGCGTGCTGTTCTCGCAGCCAGCAACTTGTTCCACTTTCCAGCTTCTAACAGGGAAACAGAGCAAGCAGGGTGCTGCATACGTGCTGCACTTGTTGCAAACATGGAAAACAGACAGCCTAGCATCAGCAGCTCAGAAATCACTGATAGAAGCAGAGAAATGCTGCAGGAGCATATTGGCTGGCTAGAAGAGGTGAAACAGCACATATGCTGCACAGAGAGAGCAAAAGCGCTGAAAAGAAGCACACACAGAAGCGAGCACCCGTGCGTGCTGTTCTCTCGCAGCCAGCAACTTGTTCCACTTTTCCAGCTTCTAACAGGGAAACAGAGCAAGCAGGGTGCAGCATACGTGCTGCCACTTGTTGCAAACATGGAAAACAGACAGCCTAGCATCAGCAGCTCAGAAATCACTGATAGAAGCAGAGAAATGCTGCAGGAGCATATTGGCTGGCTAGAAGAGGTGAAACAGCACATATGCTGCACAGAGAGCAAAGCCGCTGAAAAGAAGCACACAGAAGCGAGCACCGTGCGTGCTGTTCTCGCAGCCAGCAACTTGTTCCACTTTCCAGCTTCTAACAGGGAAACAGAGCAAGCAGGGTGCTGCATACGTGCTGCACTTGTTGCAAGACATTGGAAAACAGACAGCCTAGCATCAGCAGCTCAGAAATCACTGATAGAAGCAGAGAAATGCTGCAGGAGCATATTGGCTGGCTAGAAGAGGTGAAACAGCACATATGCTGCACAGAGAGCAAAGCGCTGAAAAGAAGCACACAGAAGCGAGCACCGTGCGTGCTGTTCTCGCAGCCAGCAACTTGTTCCACTTTCCAGCTTCTAACAGGGAAACAGAGCAAGCAGGGTGCAGCATACGTGCTGCACTTGTTGCAAACATGGAAAACAGACAGCCTAGCATCAGCAGCTCAGAAATCACTGATAGAAGCAGAGAAATGCTGCAGGAGCATATTGGCTGGCTAGAAGAGGTGAAACAGCACATATGCTGCACAGAGAGCAAACCGCTGAAAAGAAGCACACAGAAGCGAGCACCGTGCGTGCTGTTCTCGCAGCCAGCAACTTGTTCCACTTTCCAGCTTCTAACAGGGAAACAGAGCAAGCAGGGTGCAGCATACGTGCTGCACTTGTTGCAAAACATGGAAAACAGACAGCCTAGCATCAGCAGCTCAGAAATCACTGATAGAAGCAGAGAAATGCTGCAGGAGCATATTGGCTGGCTAGAAGAGGTTGAAACAGCACATATGCTGCACAGAGAGCAAACCGCTGAAAAGAAGCACACAGAAGCGAGCACCGTGCGTGCTGTTCTCGCAGCCAGCAACTTGTTCCACTTTCCAGCTTCTAACAGGGAAACAGAGCAAGCAGGGTGCTGCATACGTGCTGCACTTGTTGCAAAACATGGAAAACAGACAGCCTAGCATCAGCAGCTCAGAAATCACTGATAGAAGCAGAGAAATGCTGCAGGAGCATATTGGCTGGCTAGAAGAGGTGAAACAGCACATATGCTGCACAGAGAGCAAAGCCGCTGAAAAGAAGCACACAGAAGCGAGCACCGTGCGTGCTGTTCTCGCAAGCCAGCAACTTGTTCCACTTTCCAGCTTCTAACAGGGAAACAGAGCAAGCAGGGTGCTGCATACGTGCTGCACTTGTTGCAAAACATGGAAAACAGACAGCCTAGCATCAGCAGCTCAGAAATCACTGATAGAAGCAGAGAAATGCTGCAGGAGCATATTGGCTGGCTAGAAGAGGTGGAAACAGCACATATGCTGGCACAGAGAGCAAAGCGCTGAAAGAAGCACACAGAAGCGAGCACCGTGCGTGCTGTTCTCGCAGCCAGCAACTTGTTCCACTTTCCAGCTTCTAACAGGGAAACAGAGCAAGCAGGGTGCTGCATACGTGCTGCACTTGTTGCAAACATGGAAAAACAGACAGCCTAGCATCAGCAGCTCAGAAATCACTGATAGAAGCAGAGAGAAATGCTGCAGGAGCATATTGGCTGGCTAGAAGAGGTGAAACAGCACATATGCTGCACAGAGAGCAAACCGCTGAAAAGAAGCACACAGAAGCGAGCACCGTGCGTGCTGTTCTCGCAGCCAGCAACTTGTTCCACTTTCCAGCTTCTAACAGGGAAACAGAGCAAGCAGGGTGCTGCATAACGTGCTGCACTTGTTGCAAACATGGAAAACAGACAGCCTAGCATCAGCAGCTCAGAAATCACTGATAGAAGCAGAGAAATGCTGCAGGAGCATATTGGCTGGCTAGAAGAGGTGAAACAGCACATATGCTGCACAGAGAGCAAACCGCTGAAAAAGAAGCACACAGAAGCGAGCACCGTGCGTGCTGTTCTCGCAGCCAGCAACTTGTTCCACTTTCTCCAGCTTCTAACAGGGGAAACAGAGCAAGCAGGGTGCTGCATACGTGCTGCACTTGTGCTGCAACATGGAAAACAGACAGCCTAGCATCAGCAGCTCAGAAATCACTGCTAGAAGCAGAGAAATGCTGCAGGAGCATATTGGCTGGCTAGAAGAGGCTGAAACAGCACATATGCTGCACAGAGAGCAAACCGCTGAAAAGAAGCACACAGAAGCGAGCACCGTGCGTGCTGTTCTCGCAGCCAGCAACTTGTTCCACTTTCCAGCTTCTACAACAGGGAAACAGAGCAAGCAGGGTGCTGCATACGTGCTGCACTTGTTGCAAAACATGGAAAACAGACAGCCTAGCATCAGCAGCTCAGAAATCACTGCTAGAAGCAGAGAAATGCTGCAGGAGCATATTGGCTGGCTAGAAGAGCTGAAACCAGCACATATGCTGCACAGAGAGCAAAGCCGCTGAAAAGAAGCACACAGAAGCGAGCACCGTGCGTGCTGTTCTCTGCAGCTCCAGCAACTTGTTCCACTTTCCAGCTTCTAACAGGGAAACAGAGCAAAGCAGGGTGCCTGCATACGTGCTGCACTTGTTGCCAAAACATGGGAAAACAGACAGCCTAGCATCAGCAGCTCAGAAATCACTGATAGAAGCAGAGAAAATGCTGCAGGAGCATATTGGCTGGCTAGAAGAGGTGGATGGAACAGCAACATATGCTGCAGCCAGAGAGCAAACCGCTGAAAAGAAGCACACAGAAGCGAGCACCGTGCCGTGCTGTTCTCGGCAGCCAGCAACTTGTTCCACTTTCCAGCTTCTAACAAGGGAAACAGAGCAAGCAGGGTGCTGCATACGTGTGCTGCACTTGTTGCAAACATGGGAAATACAGACAGCTCCGCTAGCAGTCGCAGCAGCTCAGAAAT
>JBBAXF010000241.1:0-34785 GCA_037837765.1 Delichon dasypus | reverse complement strand
GAATCCGGCGGGATTTGGGATAAATTCGATTCAACCGACTGCCCGCGTGCGGTTCGGTTCCTTCTCTCGGGAATCCTCCGAAAACCCTAATGGGAATACTGCAAAAAAAACGGGAAAAGCCGGGGTTAAAGGGCAGGAAAAACACCTGGATACAGCCAGAGACAGCTGGGGCTCCCTCTGGGATTCCCAAATCCCCCCTGGGATTCCCAAATCCCGGTTTTCCAGGTGGGAATTACCTGGATTTCACCCAGGACCCCCGGAATTCCCAAATTTTCCAGGTGGGAATTACCTGCATCTCACCCTGGATGTCCCAGAACCTCTGGGATTCCCAAATCCCCTCTGGAATTCCCAAATCCCGAGTTCCCGGTGGGAATTCCCTGACCCAGGTGAGCCATGCCCCAGGACTCCCCGGAATTCCCAAATTTTCCAGGTGGGAATTACCTGGATCTCACCCTGGATGTTCCAAATCCCCCCTGGAATTCCCGAATCCCCTCTGGGATTCCCAAATCCCGGTTTTCCAGGTTGGAATTTACCTGGATTTCACCCAGGAATTCCCAAATCTCGATTTTCCAAATCCCAATTTTCTGTCAGGAATTACCTGGATCTCCCCAGAACTCTGGAATTCCCAAATCCCAGAATTCCCAAATCCCGGAATTCCCGAATCTCGGTTTTCCAGGTTGGAATTTACCCAGATTTCACCCTGGAATTCCCAAATCCCCTCTGGAATTCCCAAATCCCAGTTTCCCGGTGGGAATTCCCTGACCCAGGTGAGCCATGCCCCAGGACTCCCCGGAATTCCCAAATTTTCCATCAGGAATTACCTGGATCTCACCCTGGATGTTCCGAATCCCCCCTGGAATTCCCAAATCCCCCCTGGAATTCCCCAATCCCGGTTTTTTCGGGAATCACCTGACGGTTGTGAGTGATGTCCTGGAACCCCCAGCATTCCCGGAATTCCCAAATCCCTCCCGGAATTCCCCAATCCCATTTTTTTCCGGAATCACCTGACGGCGTGAGCGATCTCCCAGACCCCCCGGAATTCCCAGAATCCCAAATCCCGTTTTTTCCGGAATCACCTGATGGCGTGAGCGATGTCCTGGAACCCCAGTATTCCCAGAATTCTCAAATCCCAGAATTCCAGATCCCAGAATTCCAAATCCCGGTTTTCCAGGTTGGAATTTACCCAGATTTCACCCTGGAATTCCCAAATCCCTCTGGAATTCCCAAATCCCATTTTTCCAGGAATCACCTGACGGCGTGAGCGATGTCCTGGAACCCCCAGCATTCCCGGAATTCCCCAAATCCCTCAATCCCTCCCGGAATTCCCCAATCCCGGTTTTTTTGGGAATCACCTGACGGCGTGGGCGATCTCCCCAGACCCCCAGAATTCCCAAATCCCTCCCGGAATTCCCCAATCCCGTTTTTTTCCGGAATCACCTGACGGCGTGAGCCGTGTCCCCAACCCCCCAGAATTCCCGGAATTCCCCAATCCCGTTTTTTCGGGAATCACCTGACGGCGTGAGCGATCTCCCAGTCGGCCTCCAGCGTCCGGGGCCCCTCCAGCTCCACCCCGGCCTCCGTCACCACGGCGACCTCGAACTGCCGGGAAAAACCGGGAATGAGCCGGAATTCCAGGGAAAAACGGGGAATGAGCCGGAATTCCAGGGGAAAAAACGGGAATGAGCCGGAATTCCAGGGGGAAAACCGGGAATGAGCCGGAATTCCAGGAGATAAAACGGTAATGAGCCGGAATTCCAGGGGAAAACGGGAATGAGCCGGAATTCCAGGGGAAAACCGGGAATGAGCCGGAATTCCAGGAGAAAACCAGGAATGAGCCGGAATTCCAGGGGAAAACGGGAATGAGCCGGAATTCCAGGGGAAAACCGGGAATGAGCCGGAATTCCAGGAGATAAAACGGTAATGAGCCGGAATTCCAGGGGAAAACCGGGAATGAGCCGGAATTCCAGAGGGAAAAAACGGGAATGAGCCGGAATTCCAGGGGAAAACCGGGGAATGAGCCGGAATTCCAGGAGAAAAACCGGGAATGAGCCGGAATTGCAGGGGAAAAAACGGGAATGAGCCGGAATTCCAGGGGAAAACGGGAATGAGCCGGAATTCCAGGGGAAAAAACGGGAATGAGCCGGAATTCCAGGGGAAAACCGGGAATGAGCCGGAATTCCAGGGGAAAAAACGGGAATGAGCCGGAATTCCAGGGGAAAAACCGGGAATGAGCCGGAATTCCAGAGGGAAAAAAACGGGAATGAGCCGGAATTGCAGGGGAAAAAACGGGAATGAGCCGGAATTCCAGGAGATAAAACGGGAATGAGCCGGATTGCAGGGGAAAACAACCGGGAATGAGCCGGAATTCCAGGGGAAAACCGGGAATGAGCCGGAATTCCAGGGGAAAAAACCGGGAATGAGCCGAATTCCAGAGAAAAAACCGGGAATGAGCCGGAATTCCAGGGGAAAACCGGGAATGAGCCAGAATTCCAGGGGAAAAAAAACGGGAATGAGCCGGAATTCCAGGGGAAAAAACCGGGAATGAGCCGGAATTCCAGGAGAAAAAACCGGGAATGAGCCGGAATTCCAGGGGAAAAACCCGGGAATGAGCCGGAATTCCAGGGGAAAAAACCGGGAATGAGCCGGAATTCCAGGGGAAAATGGGAATGAGCCGGAATTCCAGGGGAAAAAAAAAACGGGGAAAGAGCCGGAATTCCAGGGGAAAAACCGGGAATGAGCCGGAATTCCAGGGGAAAAAAAAACGGGAAAGAGCCGGAATTCCAGGGGAAAAAAAACGGGAAAGAGCCGGAATTCCAGGGGAAAAACCGGGAATGAGCCGGAATTGCGGGGGAAAACCGGGAATGAGCCGGAATTCCAGGAAAAACCGGGAATGAGCCGGAATTCAGGGGAAAAAAAAACGGGAAAGAGCCGAATTCCAGGGGAAAAACCGGGAATGAGCCCGGAATTGCGGGGGGGAAAACCGGGAACGAGCCGGAATTCCAGGGGAAAAATGGGAATGAGCCGGAATTCCAGAGAAAACCGGGAATGAGCCGGAATTCCAGGGGAAAACGGGAATGAGCCGGAATTGCAGGGGAAAACAACCGGGAATGAGCCGAATTCCAGGAGAAAAACCGGGAATGAGCCGGAATTCCAGGGGGAAAATGGGAATGAGCCGGAATTGCAGGGGAAAAACCGGAATGAACCGGAATTCCAGGGGAGAAATGGGAATGAGCCGGAATTCCAGGAGAAAAAACCGGGAATGAGCCGGAATTGCAGGGGAAAAATGGGAATGAGCCGGAATTCCAGGAGAAAAAACCGGGAATGAGCCGGAATTCCAGGAGAAAACCGGGAATGAGCCGGAATTCCAGGGGAAAAAACCAGGAATGAGCCGGAATTCCTGACTCCTGATCCCAGAATTCCACCGGGGAAAAAACCTCGGGATTGGGGATGGGATTGGGGTGAATTCCCAGGATTTTGGGACGGATTTGGGGTGAATTCCCAGGATTTTGGGGTCAATTCCTGGGATTTTGGGACGGATTTGGGAGGAGTTCCAGGAAGGGAACGGGATTGGGATGGATCCCATGGATTTTGGGATGAATTCCCGGGATTTCGGGGATGAATTCCTGCGATTTTGAGATGGATTTGGGATGAATTCTCAGGATTTCGGGTGAATTCCTGGGATTTTGGGTGAATTTGGGATGGATTTTGGGATGAATTCCTGCGATTTTGAGATGGATTTGGATGGATTTTGCGATAAATTCCTGGGATTTTGCAATGAATTCCCAGGATGTGAACGGGATTGGGATGGATCCCATGGATTTGGGGTGGATTCCATGGCTTTGGGGTGGATTTGGATGGATCCCATGGATTTTGGGGTGAATTCCGGGATTTTGGGATGGATTTTGGGATGGATTTTGGACACAGACCCTGTTGAAGGAGCGAGGCGTTTCCCGGTAGTAGAGCACCCTGAGGCAGCGCTCCAGCAGCTCCCGGGATTGGGATCGGGATGGATCCCATGGATTTGGATAGATTCCCGGGATTTTGGGGATGGATTTGGGATGGATTCCCGGGATTTTGGGATGGATTTTGGGGACACAGACCCGGTTGAAGGAGCGAGCGTCCCGGTAGTAGAGCACCCTGAGGCAGCGCTCCAGCAGCTCCCGGGATTGGATGGGATTGGGATGGATCCCATGGATTTTGGGATGGATTTGGGATGGATTTTGGGGTGAATTCCCAGGATTTTGGGATGGATTTTGGACACAGACCCGGTTGAAGGAGCGAGCGTCCCGGTAGTAGAGCACCTGAGGCAGCGCTCCAGCAGCTCCCGGGATCGGGATTGGGATCGGGGTGGATCCCATGGATTTGGGATGGATCCGGGGATGGATTTTGGGGTGAATTCCCAGGATTTTGGACACAGACCCTGTTGAAGGAAGCGAGCGTCCCGGTAGTAGAGCACCCTGAGGCAGCGCTCCAGCAGCTCCCGGGATCAGGATGGGATTGGGATGGATCCCATGGATTTGGGGTGAATTCCCGGATTTTGGGGTGAATTCCCGGGATTTTGGACACAGACCCGGGTTGAAGGAGCGAGCGTCCCGGTAGTAGAGCACCCTGAGGCAGCGCTCCAGCAGCTCCCGGGATCGGGATGGGATTGGGATGGATCCCATGGATTTGGGTTGAATTCCCAGGATTTTGGGATGGATTTTGGGGGTGAATTCCCGGGATTTTGGGATGGATTTTGGACACAGACCCGGTTGAAGGAGGCGAGCGTCCCGGTAGCAGAGCACCCTGAGGCAGCGCTCCAGCAGCTCCCGGGATTGGGGTGGATCCCATGGATTTGGGATGGATCCCATGGATTTGGAATGAATTCCGGGATTTTGGGGATGGATTGGGGTGAATTCCGGGATTTTGGGATGGATTTTGGACACAGACCCTGTTGAAGGAAGCGAGCGTCCCGGTAGTAGAGCACCCTGAGGCAGCGCTCCAGCAAGCTCCCGCGCCTCCTCGCGCCCCGGGAGCCGATCGCGCTCCAGCGCCGCCCGCAGCAACGGCTGGGAAAAAACAAACACAGGGAAACGTCGGATCCGGTGAAAAATCGGAACAGGAATCGTCAAATTCGGGGAAGAATTGTGCCAGAGATCTGATTAATTAATGATCAAGGTTGATCACCTGGGCCAGGTAAGCGCCGAAGCCGGTGGCCAAGGACGGCGCCTCGTAGGCCACAGCCCAGCATGTCCACGTAGCCCAGGAAACTGCCGGGAAGGAAAGGGAATTAACCGGGAAAATGGGAATTGTCAAATGGGAATTGTCCAGGGAAAATGGAATACCTCGGGAAATCGGGAATTGTCTCGGGGAAAAGCGGGAATTTCCTTGGGAAATCGGGAATTGTCCCAGGGAAAATGGGAATTGTGCCAGGGAACAGCAGGAATTGTCTCAGGGAAAATGGGAATTCTCTTGGAAAAGGGGAATTGTCCAGGGAAAATGGGAATTGACTCAAGGAAAATGGGAATTGCCCAGGGAACAGCGGGAATTCTCCAGGAAAAGCAGGGATTTGTCTCAGGGAAAATGGGAATTGGCCAGGAAAATGGGAATTGTCCCAGGAAAAATGGGAATTGTCTCAGGGAAAGCGGGAATTAGCCACGGAAAAGCAGGAATTATCTCAGGGAAAATGGGAATTCTCCAGGGAACAGCGGGAATTGTCTCAAGGAAAATGGGAATTGGCCAGGGAACAGCGGGAATTGCCCATGGAACAGCGGGAATTGTCTCAGGGAAAATGGGAATTCTCTTGGAAAAGGGGGAATTGCCCAGGGAAAATGGGAATTGCCCATGGAACAGCGGGAATTGTCTCAAGGAAAATGGGAATTGGCCAGGGAACAGCAGGAATTGCCCAGGGAACAGCGGGAATTCTCCAGGGAACAGTGGGAATTGTCTCAGGGAAAATGGGAATTGGCCAGGGAACAGCGGGAATTCTCCAGGAAAAGCAGGAATTGTCTCAGGGAAAATGGGACCCCCCCGGGACGCGCTCCCACCTCTGTCCGCGGTCGAGGCCGGCGATGAGCACCGAGTTCCAGAGCGGGTTGATGCGGGAGCGGCGGCCGTAGAGCAGCCGCGTCAGCCACGAGTGCAGCGCCCGCGCGCTGGAGCGGTGCCCGTCCGCCAGCAGCTCCTCGTCGATCCTGGAGAGCCGGGGAACCGGGAATTGGGGGGAAAACAACGGGAGAATTATGGGAAAAATGATGGGAAAATTGGGGGGAAAAACAACGGGAGAACCGGGAATTGGGGGGAAAACAACGGGAGAACCGGGAATTGGGGGGGAAAAAACAACGGGAGAATCGGGGAATTGGGGGGGAAAAAACAACGGGAGAATCGGGGATTGGGGGGAAAAACAACGGGAGAATCGGGAATTGGGGGGGAAAAAACAACGGGAGAATCGGGGATTGGGGGGAAAAAAACAACGGGAGAATACGGGAGAATCGGGGATTTGGTGGGGAAAAACAATGGGAGAATACGGGAGAATCGGGGATTTGGTGGGGAAAAACAATGGGAGAATTATGGGAAAAATGATGGGAAAATTGGGGGGAAACGATGGGAGAATCAGGGATTTGGGGGGGAAAAAACAACAGGAAAATCGGGGGAAAACGACAGGAAAATCAGGGGGAAATGATGGGAAAATCGGGGATTTGGTGGGGAAAAACATCGGGAAATTCGGGGGGAAACGACGGGAGAATCGGGGGGGAAATGATGGGAAAATCGGGAAAAAACACCGGGAAAATCGGGGATGGAACACCAGGAAAATCGGGGATTTGGTGGGGAAAAAACGCCGGGAAAATCCGGGAAAAATTATGGGAAAAACGCTGGGAAAATCGGGGATGGAACACCGGGAAAATCGGGGAAAAACGCCAGGAAAATCAGGGATGGACACTCAAGGAATTTGGGGATTTGTGCTCAAGGAATTCTGAGAAATTCAGGGATTTGTGGTCAAGGAATTCTGGGATTTGTGTTCAAGGAATTCCAAGAAAATCAGGAATTGGTGCTCAAGGAATTCTGGGATTTGTGTTCAAGGAATTCCAATGATTTGTGCTCAAGGAATACTGGGATTGGAGCTCAAGGAATTCCAAGGAATTCTGGGATTTGTGGTCAAAGAATTCCAAGAAATTCAGGGGTTTGTGCTCAAGGAATTCAGGGATTGGTGCTCAAGGAATTCCAAGGAATTCTGGGATTGGTGCTCAAGGAATTCCAATGATTTGTGTTCAAGGAATTCCAATGATTTGTGCTCAAGGAATTCCAAGGAATTCCAGGATTCATGCTCAAGGAATTCTGGAAAATTCAGGGATTGGCACTCAAGGAATTCCAAGGAATTCTGGGATTTGTGCTCAAGGAATTCCAATGATTTGTGTTCAAGGAATTCCAATGATTTGTGCTCAAGGAATTGTGGGATTGGAATTCCAAGGAATTCTGGGATTTGTGGTCAAAGAATTCCAAGAAATTCAGGGATTTGTGTTCCAGGAATTCCAATGATTTGTGGTCAAGGAATTCCGGAATTGGAACTCAAGGAATTCCAAGGAATTCTGGGATTTGTGGTCAAAGAATTCCAAGAAATTCAGGGCTTTGTGCTCAAGGAATTCTGGGATTTGCGTTCAAGGAATTCCAATGATTTGTGGTCAATGATTCCCGAGCTGCCGGAATTCCTGGGAATCAATCCGGGATTTTGGGATGGAGAATCCCAGAACTCCTGAGGAATTTTGGGATGGAGAATCCCGGCACTCATGAGGGATTTCAGCATTCCTGAACTGCCACAATTCCCAGGAACCAATCCGGGATTTCGGCACGGGGAATCCCGGCACCCCTGCGGGATTCTGACATTCCCGAGCTGCCGGAATTCCCGGGAATCAATCCGGGATTTCGGCACGGGGAATCCCGGCACCCCTGCGGGATTCTGACATTCCCGAGCTGCCGGAATTCCCGGGAATCTTACACCATCTGCTCCAGGAGCTGCTTCAGGTGCTGGAAATCCGCCAGGTCCCCGGAGGCTCCCAGCACCGTGGAGTCGTTGACCTTGAGGAGCCGCGAGATTCCGCGGAAGCGCGCCAGCGATCCGTAGGATCCCACCGTGTCGGCCGCCAGCATCACGCCGCCGGAGAACTTCAGGCCCAGCACCGACGTCCCCGTCACCATCGGGCTCCTGGGTTCCCAGTTACACCAGTTTGGGTTCCCAGTTTGCCCAGTCTGGATCCCAGTTTGCCCATTCTGCACCCCTGCAGTCTCCCCGGCATTCCCGGATTTCCTGCTCCAGCCATTTCCCTCTCCCCAAATTCCCCCAGACCCTCAAATTCCTTCCCAGTTACACCAGTTTGGATTCCCAGTTTGCCCAGTTTAGATCCCAGTTTGCCCATTCTGCACCCCCGGAGTCTCCCTGGCATTCCTGGATTTTCTGCTCCAGCCATTTCCCTCTCCCCAAATTCCCCCAGACCCTCAAATTCCCTCCCAGTTACACCAGTTTGGATCCCAGTTTGGCTCCCAGTTCCTCCCAGTTTGCCCATTCCACGCTGCTGCAGTCTCCCCGGCATTCCCGGATTTCCTGCTCCTGCCATTTCCCTCTCCCTAAATTCCCCCAGACCCTCAAATTCCTTCCCAGCTACACCAGTTTGCCCAGTTTAGATCCCAGTTTGCCCGTTCCGTGCTGCTGCAGTCTCCCCGGCATTCCCGGCATTCCCAGATTTCCCTCTCCCCATCTCCCCAGTTCTCTCCAGTCTTCCCAGTTTGCCCCTCACGACCCCCCCCCCCCCAAATCCCTCACAGTTTCTGCCCAGTTCCCCCCAGCTCCCTCACCCTCAGGGACCCTCCCCAAATCCTCAAATCCCCCCAAATCTTCCCCAGATCTCCTCATTTCCCCCTCCCGGAGCCCTCAGGGATCTCCTCAGCTCTCCCGCCCTCTTCTCCCATCCCAAATCCCCCCAAATCCCCAAATCTCCCCATTTCCCTCTCCCGGAGCCCTCAGGGATCCCCTCAGCCCCCTCAGCTCTCCCATCCTCCTCTCCATCCCAAAATCCCCAAATCCCCCCAGATCTCCCCATTTCCCTCTCCCGGAGCCCTCAGGGATCCCCTCAGCTCTCCCGCCCTCTTCTCCCATCCCCAAATCCCCCAAAATCCCCAAATCTCCCCATTTCCCCCTCCTCTCCCTCATCCCCCTCAGCTCTCCCGCCCTCCTCCCCATCCCAAATCCCCCCAAAATCCCCAAATCCCCCCCAGATCTCCCCATTTCCTTCCCCCTCAGCCCCTCAGTTCCCCTCCATTTCCTCCCAGTCTCCCCATTTCCCCTCAGTTCCCCCATTTCCCCCTCTCCCTCATCCCCCTCAGCTCTCCCGCCCTCCTCTCCATCCCAAATCCCCCCAAAATCCCCCAATCCCCCCCAGATCTCCCCATTTCCCTCCCCCTCAGCCCCTCAGCCCCTCAGTTCCCCCATTTCCCCCTCTCCCTCATCCCCCTCAGCCCTCCCGCCATTCCCGCTCTCCCCGCGCTGCCCTCACAGGGTGCGGCCGGCGGGCAGCGCGGCGGGCCCGGTGCCGGTGCCGATGCCGATTCCGATTCCCCGGGGGATTTCGCTTTGCCCCAAAGCCCGTGGGATGTAGATTTGTCCCGGAGCCGGACCCCCGGCCCAAAACGGCGGCGCTGCTCCGGCCTCCATCTTAGTCACGCCGCGATTGCGCCTGCGCCGAGGACGCGCGACCGCTCCCGGCCGCCGTAGGAAGTGGGTGAGGCTTCGCCGCCATTTTGAGCGTGGCGGAAATACCGGTAAGGGGCGAGGATCCCTCCTCAAAATGGCGGCGGCACCACGTGACGCGGCACCTGTGGGGCCATGGGCGGGGTTTGATTGGGCGAGGCCGCGCCAGGTGGGCGGGGTTTGGGCTGTGCCGGCCAATCAGCGGCGAGGGGCGGGGCCTGGGCAAAGGTAACAGGTTGCGGTGGCTGCGGCGGGAGCGGCCGGAGCGGGCGGTGAGTGTGGGGGGGGAAAACACCGGGAAATGGGGCTGGGAACACCGGGAAATGGGGCTGGGAATACCGGAGAGGGTCTGGGGACACCGGAGAGTGAGTGCGGGGGGGGAAAACACCGGGAAATGGGGCTGGGAACACCGGAGAGTGAGTGCGGGGGGGGAAACACCGGGAAATGGGGCTGGGAACACCGGGAAATGGGGCTGGGAATACCGGACAGGGTCTGGGAATACCGGAGAGTGAGTGTGGGGGGAGAAAACACCGGGAAATGGGGCTGGGAATACCGGAGAGTGAGTGCTGGGGGGAAAACACCGGGAAATGGGGCTGGGAACACCGGGAAATGGGGCTGGGAATACCGGAGAGGGTCTGGGAATACCGGAGAGTGAGTGCGGGGGGAGAAAACACCGGGAAATGGGGCTGGGAATACCGGAGAGTGAGTGCGGGGGGGGGGAAACACCGGGAAATGGGGCTGGGAATACCGGAGAGTGAGTGCGGGGGGAGAAAACACCGGGAAATGGGGCCGGGAACACCGGGAAATGGGGCTGGGAACACCTGGCAGGGGTCTGGGGACACTGGGCAGGGCTTGGGGACATCGAATAGGGCTGTAGGGACACCGGGCAGGGGCCTGGGGCCAGGCAGAGGGGCTTGGGGACACGGGCCAGGCTCGTGGGGACACTGGCCAGGGCCTTGGGGACACGGGCCAGGCTCCTGGGGACACGGGCCAGGCTCGTGGTGGCGCCGGTGGCAGCGGAGAGGGCGCTGGGCACACGGGAGGAGCTGCTGGTGACACCAGAGATGGTGCTGGTGACACACGGGACAGGAGATGGGTGACACGGGACACGGGGAGTTGGTGACACAGGGAGTTGGTGACACGGGATAGGGAGTTGGTGACACAGGGAGTTGGTGACACAGGGAGTTGGTGACACGGGATAGGGAGTTGGTGACACCAGAGATGGCGCTGGTGACACGGGACAGGGCACTGGTGGCACCAGAGAGGGTGCGGGTGACACAGGGGACGGGGTGCGGGTGACACAGGACACAGGGGACAGGGTGTCAGTGACACAGGGCACAGGTGACACAGGGTGCAGGGTGTGGGTGACACAGGGTGCAGGTGACACAGGGTGTCAGTGACACAGGGTGTGGGTGACACAGGGGACAGGGTGCAGGTGACACAGGGCGCAGGGTGACACAGGGCACAGGGTGCGGGTGACACAGGATGTGGATGGCACAGGGGACAGAGTGACACAGGGGACAGGGTGTCAGTGACACAGGGCACAGGTGACACAGGGTGCAGGGTGTTGGTGACACAGGACACAGGGTGTGGGTGACACAGGGCACGGGTGACACAGGGGACAGGGTGACACAGGACACAGGGTGTCGGTGACACAGGGAGTCGGGTGACAGAGGACAGGGTGCGGGTGACACAGGGTGCGGGTGACACAGGGTGCGGGTGACACGGTGTCGGTGACACAGGCACAGGGTGACACAGGGTGCAGGGTGCGGGTGACACAGGGTGCGGGTGACACGGTGTCGGTGACACAGGCACAGGGTGACACAGGGTGCAGGGTGTCGGTGACACAGGGGACAGGGTGTCGGGGACACGGGACAGGGTGCGGGTGACACAGGACACAGGGTGTCGGGGACACGGGACAGGGTGCGGGTGACACAGGACAGGGTGCGGGTGACACAGGGGACAGGGTGATACAGGACACGGGTGACACAGGGTGACACAGGGTGCAGGTGACACAGGGCACAGGGTGTCGGGGACACAGGACAGGGTGCGGGTGACACAGGGCGTGGGTGACACAGGGCACAGGGTGACACAGGGTGCAGGGTGTCAGTGACACAGGGTGCGGGTGACACAGGTGACACAGGGCGTGGGTGACACAGGGCGCAGGGTGACACAGGGTGTGGGTGACACAGGTGACACAGGGCGCAGGGTGTCAGTGACACAGGACACAGGGTGCGGGTGACACAGGACACAGGGTGTCGGTGACACAGGGCACAGGGTGACACAGGACAGGGTGCGGGTGACACAGGGTGTCGGTGACACAGGCACAGGGTGACACAGGGTGCAGGGTGTCGGGGACACAGGACAGGGTGCGGGTGACACAGGGGACAGGGTGCGGGTGACACAGGGCGCAGGGTGCGGGTGACACAGGGTGCGGGTGACACAAGACACAGGGTGCGGGTGACACAGGGTGACACAGGACACAGGGTGGCACAGGGTGACACAGGGCGCAGGGTGTCGGGGACAGGTGGATTTTTGGAGCCTCTTCCCAAACCCAGGGGATCCCAAATCCCGGGAATTTTCTCCCTTTTGTCCCCTTTTGTTTGGGTTCTCTGGGATCCATCCCAAACCCAGGGGATCCCAAACCCAGGGAATTCTGTTCCGGGGTTTTGTGGGATCGCTCCGGGCGTTCCCAGACCGGTCGGACCGGTTTGGGATCGGAATTCCTTCGGAATCTCCTTTCCCTGGGCGGCGTTCGGGGTTTCGCCTTTTCCCCGCGGCTCTTCGGGGCTCGGGGCTGGAATTCCCCAGGGGAAAAACCCGGGGTCGGATTTGGGGTGGGGAATTGGGATTTGGGGGGGAAATTCGGGATCAAGCCCTCGGGGATTGGGAATTTTGGGATGGGAGTTTGGGATTGAATTTGGGGAGAATTCCTCAGGGATTTGGAATTTTGGGATGGGAATTTGGGATTGAGTTCGGGATCGAATTTGGGGTGAATTCCTCGGGATGGGGAATTTGAAATGGGAATTTGGAGTGAATTCCTCAGGATGGGGAATTTGGGGATGGGAATTTGGGATTGAGTTCGGGATTTTAGGAGCCGGGGAACGGGATCATCCCTCATTCCCAGATATCCCAAAGACTGGGATCATTCCCGTTTATCCCAAAGACTGGGATTGGGATCATTCCCATTTCTCCCAAAGGAACGGGATCATCCCTGTTTATCCTAAGGATTGGGATAATTCCTGGTTATCCCAAAGGAACGGGATCATTCCCAGTTATCCCAAGGATCGTTCCCATTTACCCCAAGGACTGGAATCATTCCCAGTTATCCCGAGGATCGTTCCTGTTCCCGTTTATCTCAAAGACTGGAATCATTCCCAGTTATCCCAAGGATCATTCCCAGTTATCCCAAGGCTCATTCCCGTTCCCGGTTATCCCAAAGGAACGGGATCATTCCCGGTTATCCCGAGGATCGTTCCCATTCCCGGTTATCCCCGGGATCATTCCCAGTTATCCCGAGGATCGTTCCTGTTTATCCCAAGGACTGGGATCATTCCCGGTTATCCCAAAGGAACGGGATCATTCCCGGTTATCCCAAGGCTCATTCCCGTTCCCGGTTATCCCAAAGGAACGGGATCGTTCCCAGTTATCCCAAGGATCGTTCCTGTTTATCCCAAGGACTGGGATCATTCCTGGTTATCCCAAAGGAACGGGATCATTCCCGTTTATCCTGAGGCTCGTTCCCGTTTATCTCAAAGACTGGGATCATTCCCAGTTATCCTGAGGATCGTTCCCGTTCATCCCCGGGATCATTCCCGTTCATCCCAAGGCTCGTTCCCATTTATCCCAAGGCTCATTCCCATTCCCGGTTATCCCAAAGACTGGGATCATTCCCGTTTATCCCAAGGATTGGGATCGTTCCCATTCCCATTTATCCCAAGGATCATTCCCGTTTATCCCGGGATCATTCCCATTTATCCCGAGGATCGTTCCCATTCCCATTTATCCCAAGGATCGTTCCCGTTTATCCCAAGGATTGGAATCATTCCTGGTTATCCCAAGGATCGTTCCCATTCCCAGTTTTCCCAAAGACTGGGATCATTCCCAGTTATCCCAAGGATTGGGATCATTCCCAGTTATCCCGAGGCTCTTTCCCATTCCCATTTATCCCCGGGATCATTCCCGGTTATCCCGAGGCTCGTTCCCGTTCCCATTCCCGTTTATCCCGGGGTCATTCCCGTTCCCATTCCCATTTATCCCAAGGATCGTTCCCGTTCCCATTTATCCCGAGGCTCGTTCCCGTTCCCATTCCCATTTATCCCCATTCCCATTTATCCCGAGGCTCGTTCCCATTTATCCCAAGGCTCATTCCCGTTTATCCTGGCTCGTTCCCGTTCCCATTTATCCCGAGGATCGTTCCCGTTCCCATTCCCGGTTATCCCCGGGATCGTTCCCGTTCCCATTCCCATTTATCCCGAGGCTCGTTCCCGTTCCCGTTTATCCCGAGGCTCATTCCCGTTTATCCTGGCTCGTTCCCATTCCTGTTTATCCCGAGGCTCGTTCCCGTTTATCCCTGGGATCGTTCCCGTTCCCATTCCCGTTTATCCCGAGGCTCATTCCCGTTCCCATTCCCATTTATCCTGAGGCTCATTCCCGTTCCCATTCCCATTTATCCTGAGGATCGTTCCTGTTCCCATTCCCGTTTATCCCGGGATCATTCCCGTTTATCCCCGGGATCGTTCCCGTTCCCGTTTCTCCCATTTCTCCCGCTCCCCGGCAATCCGATCCCGCCGGCTCCGGTTCCCGGGGCTCCGTTTCCCCGGAGACCGACACCGGATCCGGGCCCAGGGCGCGGAATTCCGGGAGAGATCCCAGGGAAAATCGCCCCGGAGGCAAAACCACGGGCTCGTCTGGGATCGTTAACCCGGGATAATTAATTCACTCGGCATAATTAACTCGGGATGATTTGTTCGGGGTAATTTGGGATAATGACTTCCCTGGGAGCAGCCGGAATGGGATTTCCCGGGATTTGGGGTTGATTTTCTGGGATTTGGGTTTCATTTCCCGGGATTTGGAGTTGATTTTCTGGGATTTGGGGTTGATTTTCTGGGATTTTGGTTTCATTTCCCGGGATTTGGGGTTGATTTTCTGGGATTTTGGGTTCATTTCCCGGGATTTGGAGTCAATTTCCCTGGTTTTGGAGTTGATTTTCCAGGATTTGGAGTTGATTTTCTGGGATTTGAAGTTGATTTTCCAGGATTTGAGGTTGATTTCCCAGGATTTGGGGTTGATTTCCCAGGATTTGGAGTTGTTTTCCCAGGATTTGGTTTTGTTTTCCAGGATTTTGGTTTGATTTCCTGGGATTTGAAGTTGATTTCCCAGGATTTTGGTTTGATTTTCCAGGATTTGGAGTTGATTTCCCAGGATTTTGTTTTGTTTCCCAGGATTTTGTTTTGTTTCCCAGGATTTTGGGTTGTTTCCCAGGATTTTGGGTTGATTTTCCAGGATTTGGGGTTGATTTTCCTGGATTTTGGGTTCATTTCCCTGGATTTTGAGTTGATTTCCCTGGTTTTGGAGTTGATTTCCCATTATTTGAGGTTGATTTCCCAGGATTTGGGGTTGATTTTCCAGGATTTGGAGTTGTTTTCCCAGGATTTGGTTTTGTTTTCCAGGATTTTGGGTTGATTTCCCAGGATTTGGGGTTCATTTCCCAGGATTTTGGTTTGATTTTCCAGGATTTGGGGTTGATTTTCCGGGATTTTGGGTTCATTTCCCTGGATTTTGAGTTGATTTTCTGGGATTTAGAGTTGATTTCCCACGATTTTGGTTTCATTTCCTGGGATTTGGAGTTGATTTCCCAGGATTTTGGGGTTGATTTTCCAGGATTTGAAGTTGATTTCCCAGGATTTTGATTTGATTTCCCCAGATTTTGGGTTCATTTTCTGGGATTTGGGGTTGATTTCCATGAAAAATCCCCACTCCCAACCCTTTCCCATGAAAATTCCCTCTTCCCAACCTTTTTTCCTCTCTGGAATTCCCACTCCCGACCCTTTTTCCATGAACAATCCCCACGGATTTTGGTTTTTTAGGTCAGAGGCACAAAAGTCTCTTTGTTCTTCCCCTGGCTCCCGGCCAGCTCCAAATTTCCCGGAATTCTCCCCATTTTTCCCGACCCAATTCCCGTTCCCGGGGGGTTTTTTTGCCTTTTCCTGGGGAAATTCCCATTTTTTAGGCCCCAGAATTCCCATTTTCCTGCTTTTTATCCTATTTTTTAGACCCTAAATTCCCATTTTCCTGCTTTTTTTTCCCCATTTTTCAGCCCCAAAATTCCCTTTTCCCGCTTTTTTCCTTCCAATTTTCCAGGGAAATCCCATTTTTCCCATTTTTTCTAACACCAAATTCCCATTTTTCTGCGCTTTTTTCTCATTTTTTAACCCCCAAATTCCCATTTTCCAGCTTTTTCCCCCTTTTTTTCAGCCCCTAAATTCCCTTTTCCCGCTTTCTCACTTCCAATTTTCCAGGAAAATCCCATTTTTCCCAAATTTTTTAACCCCCAAATTCCCATTTTCCTGCTTTTTTCCCATTTTTAACCCCTAAATTCCCATTTTCCTCCTGGTTTCCCAGTGAAATCCCTGAAAATTCCCAGAACCGTCCCAAAAATTACCGGAATTGGGATTTTTTTGGGAAATCTCAAACCCTCCCTGGTTTTTTTTTTGGAAATCTCAAACCCTCTCCGTGTTTTTTTTGGAATCTCCGCTCCTTTTCCGTTTTTTTCCGGAGCCATCTGGGATCGTTCCCAACCCCCCGTGGAGCCGACACCTGCTCGGGGCGGGAAATTGGGGATTTGGGATGGATCCAGGATTTGGGGTTTGGGATGGATTTGGGATTTGGGATTGATCCGGGATTTGGGATCCAGGGATTTGGGATGGGTCCGGGATTTGGGATGGATTTGGGATTTGGGATTGATCCAGGATTTGGGATGGGTCCAGGATTTGGGATGGATCCGGGATTTGGGATCCGGGATTTGGGATGGATCCAAGGATTCGGGATCCGGGGATTTGGGATGGATCCAGGGTTTGGGATGGATCCAAGGATTTGGGATCCAAGGATTTGGGATCCAAGGATTTGGGATCCAGGGATTTGGGATTGATCCAAGGATTTGGGATGGATCCGGGATTTGGGATCCAAGGGTTTGGGATGGATCCAAGATTTGGGATCCGGGATTTGGGATGGATCCGGGGTTTGGAATTTGGGATGGATCCAGGATTTGGGAACCAAGGATTTGGGATGGATCCGAGATTTGGGATGGATCTGGGATTTGGGATGGATCCAAGATTTGGGATTGATCCAGGGATTTGGGATTTGGGATGGATCCAGGATTTGGGATCCGGGGATTTGGGATCCGGGGATTTGGGATGGATCCAGGAAATGGGAAAACCGGGTGATTAACGGGGGAAAACTGGGGGCGGGGAAAGAGTGGAAAAATGTGAGAGAAACCGAAAATAAAGGGAAAAAACTCAGGGAAAAAAAGGGGGGAAATGAGGAGAAAAAAAAAGAAAGAACTGCGGAAAAAGGAAAAACTGAGGGGAAAACTCGGGGAAAACAGGAAAAAAAGGGGGAGACGTGAGGAAAAAAGGGGAAAAAGAAGGAAAAAGGAGGAAAAAAGAGGAAACTGAGGGGAAAAAGGGGAAAACTTGGGAAAAAAGGGAAAAACTCAAGGAAAAAACGAGGAAAAAAGGGGAAAAACTCGGAAAAAAGGGGGAAAATGAGGAAAAAAGGGAAAAAACTTGGGAAAAAAAGGGAAAAATGAGGAGAAAAAAAGGAACTGAGGAAAAAGGAAAAACTGAGGGGAAAACTCGGGGAAAACAGGAAAAAAAGGGGGAGAAGTGGGGAAAAAAGGGGAAAAAGGAGGAAAAAAGAGGAAACTGAGGGGAAAAAGGGGAAAACTGAGGAAAAAAAGGGAAAAACGAGGAGAAAAAAGGAAAGAACTGAGAAAAAGGAAAAACTGAGGGGAAAACTCAGGAAAAAAGAGGAAAAACTTGGGGAAAAAAGGGGAAAAATAAGGAAAAAGGGGAAAACTCGGGGAAAAAAAAGGAAAACTGAGGAAAAAAGGGGACAAAAGGGGGAAAAACTCAGGGAAAAAAGCGGAAACTGAGGAAAAAAGGGGAAAACTCAGGAAAAAAGAGGAAAAACTCGGGGAAAAAAAGGGAAAAACGAGGAGAAAAAAGGAAAGAACTGAGAAAAAGGAAAAACTGAGGGGAAAACTCGGGGAAAAAGAGGAAAAACTCAGGGAAAAGTGGGGAAAAAAAGGGGAAAAACTCGGAAAAAAAGGGAAAAATGAGGAGAAAAAAAGGAACTGAGGAAAAAGGGAAAACTGAGGGGAAAACTCGGGGAAAACAGGGAAAAAAGGGGGAGAAGTGGGGAAAAAAGGGGAAAAACTCAGGGAAAAAAGGGAAAACTGAGGAAAAAAGGGGACAAAAGGGGAAAAACTCAGGGGAAAAAGGAGGAAAAAAGCGGAAATTGAGGAAAAAAGGGGAAAAACTCAGGGAAAAAAGGGGAAAACGAGGAGAAAAAAGGAAAGAACTGAGAAAAAGGGAAAACTCAGGAAAAAACTCAGGAAAAAAGGGGGAGAAGTGGGGGAAAAAGGGGAAAAAGAAGGAAAAAGGAGGGAAAAAGGGGAAAACTCAGGGAAAAAAAGGGAAAACTGAGGAAAAAAGGGGACAAAAGGGGAAAAAGGGGAAAAAAGCGGAAATTGAGGAAAAAAGGGGAAAACTCATTAAAAAAAGAGGAAAAACTCAGGGGAAAAAAGGGAAAAATGAGGAAAAAAAAGGGAAAACTCAGGGAAAAAATGGTGAAAAGTGGGGAAAAAGGAGGAAAAAAAAAGGTGAAAAACCCCCGGACAAGCCGACCGGAGGATCCCGTTTTTTCCCGGGCGCAGGCCATGGTGGACCGCGGGCTGCAGATCCGGTTCTCGGGCGAGGCGCCGGGGGCGCGGCGGGCGGCGGGCGCCGGCTCCTACGGGCTGGCGGTGCGCGTGCAGGGCATCGCCGGGCAGCCCTTCGTGGTGCTGGACAGCGGCCGCAGCGCGCCGCAGCGCGTCGGCGTCAGGATCGGCACCGCGCGGCGCGACGGCGGCGACCGAGGGACGCCCAAACGTGAGTCGGGCGCTGGGGGGAGGAGAAATTGTGGGGTTGGTTTGGTGGGAAATGCTGGAATGAGATCAAATTCCGAGTTTGGTACAGTGGGAAATGCTGGAGGGAGGGAAAGTCGTGAGTTTGGTGTTGGAACGAGGCAAAATTTTGAGTTTAGTGCTGGGTTGAGACGAAATTTTGAGTTTGGCGCGGTGGGCAATGCTGGAGGGAGGGGAAATCCTGAGTTTGGCGCTGGAGGGAGGCGAAATTTTGGGTTTAATTTGGTGGGAAATGCTGGAGAGAGGTGAAATCGTGAGTTTGGTGTTGGAGGGAGGCAAAATTTTGAGTTTGATTTGGTGGGAAATGCTGGAATGAGATGGAATTCCGAGTTTGGTGCGGTGGGCAATGCTGGAGGGAGAGGAAATCATGAGTTTGGCGTTGGGTTAAGACGAAATTTTGAGTTTGGCGCTGGGTTGAGATGAAATTTTGAGTTTGATTTGGTGGGAAATGCTGGAATGAGATGGAATTCTGAGTTTGATGCGGTGGGAAATCCTGGAGAGAGGTAAAATCATGAGTTTGGCGCTGGGCTGAGACGAAATTCCGAGTTTGGTGCTGGGTTGAGACGAAATTCCGAGTTTGGCGCTGGAGGGAGGCGAAATTTTGAGTTTGATTTGGTGGGAAATGCTGGAGGGAGGCATTTGTGAGTGAGTGAGTTTGGCGTTGGATTGAGATGGAATTCTGAGTTTGGTGCGGTGGGAAATGTTGGAGGGAGGGGAAATCGTGAGTTTGGTGTTGGGTTGAGATGAAATTCCGAGTTTGGCACTGGAGGGAGGTGAAATTTTGAGGTTGATTTGGTGGGAAATGTTGGAGGGAGGCGAAATCATGAGTTTGGTGTTGGAGGGAGGCAAAATTTTGAGTCTGGCGCTGAATTGAGATGAAATTTTGAGGTTGGCGCGGTGGGAAATGCTGGAGCGAGGGAAAATTTTGAGTTTGATTTGGTGGGAAATGCTGGAATGAGATGGAATTCTGAGTTTGGTGCGGTGGGAAATGCTGGAGGGAGGCGAAATCATGAGTTTGGTGTTGGAACGAGGCAAAATTTTGAGTTTGGCGCTGGATTGAGATGAAATTTTGAGGTTGGCGCGGTGGGAAATGCTGGAGAGAGGGGAAATTTTGGGTTTGGTGCTGGGTTGAGATGAAATTCCGAGTTTGATTTGGTGGGAAATGCTGGAATGAGATGGAGTTCCGAGTTCGATGCGGTGGGAAATGCTGGAGGGAGGCAAAATTCCGAGTTTGATGCCGGAGCGAGGCAAAATCAGGAATTCAAAGCATTGGGAGAGCAGAAAATTCCCCAAAATCCTGAGTTTGATGCGTTGGAGAATCACAAAATTCCCTAAAATCCCGAATTTGGCACTTTGGGGAATCACAGAATTCCCAAAAAATCCTGATCCCAACCCATCGGAGAATCACAAAATTCCCCAAAATCCCGAATTTGGCACTTTGGGGAATCACAAAATTCCCTAAAAACCCAATGTGTTGGGAGAGCAGAAAATTCCCCAAAATCCCGAGTTTGATGCGTTGGGGAATCACAAAATTCCCAAAAATCCTGATCCCAACCCATTGGGAGATCAAAAAATTCCCCAAATCCCGAGTTTGGCACTTTGGGGAATCACAAAATTCCCCAAAAATCCCGAACCCACTTTGGAGAATCACAAAATTCCCTAAAATCCTGAGTTTGGCACTTTGGGGAATCACAAAATTCCCCAAAAATCCCGATCCCAACCCACCGGAGAATCACAAAATTCCCCAAAAATCCTGAGTTTGATGCATTGGAGAATCACAAAATTCCCCAAAATCCCGAGTTTGGCACTTTGGGGAATCACAAAATTCCCAAAAATCCTGACATGAGGAGAGAATCTGGGAACGAGGGAAATCCCGACGTTTTTCACGTCGGGGAATTTCCAGGCCGATCCCGACAAATCCCGAACTTTCCAGACCCGGAGCTTCCCGGCGGCTCCGAGGAGATCCCGAATTCGCCCCCTCGGCTCCTCCGAAGCCCCAAATCCCCGGAGGAACTTTGCCGTTCCCGATCCCACGGCGACCTCTCGGCGCCTTTCCCGGAAAATCCCGGCAAAAACCGGCGGGGGATTCCGGAAAACGTCGGAAATCCGGGAAAAATCCATCAAGAAATTCCAGAAAACGTCAAAAATCCGGGAAAAATCCATCAAGAAATTCCAGAAAACGTCAAAAATCCGGGAATAATCCAGCGGAAAGCTCCTGAAAGCGCGGGGAAATCCGGACGGCGCGGAATTCCCGGAATTCCCGGCGCCGTGGACACGGAGCCGCTGAGCTCGGTGGATTCCCTGATTTCCCGCTTCGACGGGAAACGCTCCCGGAGCCTGGAGGGGCGGAATTCCCGGGAATCCGGCGGAGTCCTGAGGAATTCCCGGGAATCCGATGGTGATATCCAGAAAAATTCCCGGGAATCTGACAGAATCCAGAGGAATTCCCAGGAATCTGGTGGCGGAATCCAGAAAAATTCCTGGGAATCTGACGGCGGAATCCAGAGGAATTCCCGGGAATCTGACAGAATCCAGAGGAATTCCCGGGAATCCTTTGGTGGAATCCAGAAAAATTCCCGGGAATCCGACAGCGGAATCCAGAGGAATTCCCAGGAATCCAACAGAATCCAGCAGAATTCCTGGGAATCCGACAGCGATATTGAGAGGAATTCCCAGGAATCCTTCGGTGGAATCCAGAAAAATTCCCGGGAATCCGATGGTGGAATCCAGCAGAATTCCCAGGAATCCTTTGGTGGAATCCAGAGGAATTCCCGGGAATTTGGCAGCAGCATCCAGAGGAATTCTCAGGAATCCTTCGGTAACGTCCAGAGAAATTCCCAGGAATCTGACGACGACATCCAGAAAAATTCCTGGGAATCCTTCGGAATCCAGCAGAATTCCCGGGAATCCGACGGGATCCAGAAAAATTCCCGGGAATCCGGCAGAACGCGGCAGAATTCCGGGCGCGAGGAGGAGAGGAGAGCGGAGCTGGAGGTGCTGAGGGAGGGGAGCAGCGGGGATTTGGGGTTTTGGGGGGAAATTCCTCAATGGAATGTGGGATTTGGGATTTTTGGAGGATTTTTGGGGGATTTTCCCCCTCTGGAATGTGGGAATTGGGATTTTCCCCCTCTGGAATGTGGGATTTGGGATTTTTGAGGATTTTTTGGGGATTTTTTCCTCTCTGGAATGTGGGATTTGGGATTTTTGGGGATTTTTCCCCTCTGCAATGTGGGATTTGGGATATTTTGAGGATTTTTTCCTCTCTGCAATGTAGGATTTGGGATTTTTTTTTTAAATTTTCACCTCTGCAATGTGAAATTTGGGATTTTTGGGGGATTTTTTCCTCTCTGCAATGTGGGATTTGGGATTTTTTAGTTTTTTTTCCTCTCTGGAATGTGGGATTTGGGATTTTTTTAAAAAATTTTCACCTCTACAATGTGGGATTTGGGATTTTTTGGGGGATTTTTGCCCTCTGCAATGTGGGATTTGGAATTTCTCCCCTGTGCAATGTGGGATTTGGGATATTTTGAGGATTTTGGGGGGATTTTTTCCTCTCTGGAATGTGGGATTTGGAATTTTTGGGGATTTCCCCCTGTGCAATGTGGGATTTGGGATTTTTGGGGATTTTTGCCCTCTGCAATGTGAGATTTGGGATTTTTTAAATTGTTTTTCCTCTCTGGAATGTGGGAATTGGGATTTTTTGGGGATTTCCCCCTGTGCAATGTGGGATTTGGGATTTTTTAGTTTTTTTTCCTCTCTGCAATGTGGGATTTGGGATTTTTTGAGAATTTTTTTGGGATTTTCCCCCTCTGGAATGTGGGATTTGGGATTTTTTCCCTCTGGGATTTGGGATTTTTTGGGATTTCTCCCCTCTGCAATGTGGGATTTGGGATTTTTGGGGGATTTTTTCCTGTGGAATGTGGGATTTGGGATTTTTTGGGATTTTTCCCCTCTGGAATGTGGGATTTGGGATTTTTGGGGGATTTTTTTCCTGTGCAATGTGGGATTTGGGATTTTTCGGGGTTGGAATTGAGGATTTTTCCCTCCCCTGCCCGAAGCTGGAATCCACCCCGGACCTGCTCCGGGATCAGCGGGAGCTGAGCGGCGCCGAAAACCCCGGCGAGTTCATCTACGGCGTCCTGAGGGAGGGGTGAGCCCAAAAAACCCAAAAATGTCCCAAAAATGTCCCAAAAAATCCCCAAATCCTCCTGGAAATCTGTGAAATGTCCATTAAAAAAAATCAAATAAATAAAATTCGCTCTAAAATCGCCCAAAATCCCGATTTTAAAGCCCCAAAATCCCCGTAAAATTCCCCCAAAATTCCCAATTTTTCCCCCCAAAATCCTGAATTTTGAGGGAATTCTGCAGCAATTCCCAATTTTTGTCCCCAAAATTCCAAATTTTTCTCCCCAAATCCTGAATTTTGAGGAAATCCTGCCCCAGTTTCCACAAAATTCCCATTTTTTTCCCCAAAATCCTGAATTTTGACGGAATCCAGTCCAAATTTCCACTAAATTCCCCCAAAATTCCCAATTTTCCCCCCAAAATCCTGAATTTTTAGGGAATTCAGCCCCAATTTCCACTAAATTCCCTGAAAATTCCAATTTTTTCCCCAAAATCCTGAATTTTGATGGAATCCAGCTCCAATTCCCATTTTTTTGTCCCCAAAATTCCCAATTTTCCCCCCAAAATCTTGAATTTTGATGGAATTCAGCCCAAATTCCCACTAAATTCCCCCAAAATTCCCAATTTTTTCCCCCAAAATTCCAGATTTGATGGAATCCAGCCCCAATTCCCCCTCCCTGATCCCAAAATTCCCGTTTTTTCCCCCAAATCCAGGAGCTCCGAGAGCGAAATTTCCCTGAAGACCAAAACCTCGAGGCTGCTGGAGAAATTCCAGGAGCTGGCGGTGAGCGGGAAAATCCCGGAATTTGGGGTCCCAAAATTCCCAAAATTTGGGGTTTGGGGTCCCAAAATTCCCAATAATTGGGGTTTGAGGTCCCAAAATTCCCAATAATTGGGGTTTGGGGTCCTAAAATTCCCAAAATTGGGGTCTGGGATCCCAAAATTCCCAAAATTGGGGTTTGGGATCCCAAAAATCCCTGGGTTTGGGGCTTGGAATTAATTTGGGGGTTGGAATCTGGGGCTTGGAATTAAATTGGGATTTGGGACGGATTTGGGGTGGGTTTGGGATTTGGGATTTAGGATTTGGGATTTAGGATTTGGGATTTTGGATTTGGGATTTTGGATGGATTTGGGATTTAGGATTTGTGATTTGGGATGGATTTTGGATTTGGGATGGATTTTGGATTTGGGATTTGGGATGGATTTTGGATCTGGGATCTGGGATTTGGGATGTGGGATTTGGGATGGGTTTGGGATGGATTTGTGATTTGGGATGGATTTGGGATGGATTTAGGATTTGGGATTTGGGATGGATTTAGGATTTTGGATAGATTTGGGATTTTGGATCTGGGATTTGGGATTTCCCCCCGTCCCAGAGCTCGCTGCCCGCTCCCGACTCTCACCCATCCCAAACCCTGCGCGGGGCCCTGGACCGGAAATCGCAGGAGCTGCAGCGGAGCCTGGCGCAGTAATGGGGGGCACCGGGGTCACGGGGTCACCCTGGGGGTCACGGGGTCACCCTGGGGGTCACGGGGTCACCCCAAAGGAGTCACGGGGGCACCCCGGGGGTCATGGGGTCAGCACAGGGGTCACGGGGGCACCCCAAAGGGGTCACGGGATCACCCCGGGGGTCACGGGGTCACGGGGGTCACCCTGGGGGTCACGGGGGTCACCCCAAAGGGGTCACGGGGTCATGGGGGCACCCTGGGGGTCACGGGGGTCACCCCAAAGGGGTCACGGGGTCACGGGGTCACCCCAAAGGGGTCACGGGGTCATCCCGGGGGTCACGGGATCACCCCGGGGGTCACGGGGGCACCCCAAAGGGGCCACGGGGTCACGGGGTCACCGGGGGGTCACGGGGTCACCCCAAAGGGGTCACGGGGTCACAGGGGTCACGGGGTCACGGGGGTCACCCCAAAGGGGTCACGGGGGCACCCCAAGGGTCATGGGGTCTCCCTAAAAGGGTTTGGGGTCACTTAAAGGGTTTGGGGTCACCCTGAGTCCCCATTGTCCATTTGGGGTCACCCCTGGGGGGGTTTGGGGTCACTGGGGGGGTTTGGGGTCACCCCCAGGGGGTTTGGGGTGGTGATGAGTTTGGGGTCACCTGAAGGGTTTGGGGGTCACGGGGGGTTTTGGGGTCACCCCTGGGGGATTTGGGGTCACTGGGGGATTTGAGGTGAGGATGGGTTTGGGGTCACCCCAAAGGGGTTTGGGGTCACGGGTGGGGTTGCGGTCCCTTAAAGGGTTTGGGGGTCACTCTGAGGGTTTGGGGTCACCCCGGATCCCCCACTGTCCAAACCACCCCCGTTAACCCTCGAACGCCCCCGTTACCGCCCGGATTTTCCCCAAAAATCCCCGTTAACCCTTTAATTCCTTCATTAACCCTTTCCATTCCTAATTAACCCTTTAATTCCCCCATTAACCCTTTAAGCCCGTCATTAACCCTTTAATCCCCTCGTTAACCCTTTCCTTACCCCCCAAACTCCTCGAATTTCCCCTAAAAACCCCGTTAACCCTTTCCTCTCCCCATCAACCCCTTAATTCCCCCGTTAACCCTTTCCTTTCCCCCATTAACCCTTTCCTCCCCTTGTTAACCCTTTCCTTTCCCCCATTAACCCTTTCCTCTCCCCATTAACCCCTTAATTCCCCCGTTAACCCTTTAATTCCCTCATTAACCCTTTGATTCCCCCGTTAACCCTTTAATCCCCTCATTAATCCTTTAATTCCCTCATTAACCCTTTAATCCCCTCATTACCCTTTCCTTACCCCCAAAAACCCCTTGAATTTCCCCATAAAACCCCATTAACCCTTTAATTCCCCCGTTAACCCTTTAATTCCCCCGTTAACCCTTTCCTTCCCCCATTAACCCTTTCCTCTCCCCGTTAACCCCTCGCTGCCCAGGCTGAGCGAGCTGCGAGCCGCCAAGGAGCAGCTGGAGGAGCGGCTGGGCCACCTGGAGGAGCGGCTGGTGGCCACCGGTGACCCCGGGGGTGACCTCGGGAGTGACCCCCAGAGTGACACCCAGAGTGACCCCAGCGGTGACCCCGACCCCCAGAGTGACCCCGACCCCCAGAGCCTCCTCCAGGTAACCCCAAAACGCCAGGAAAACCCCCCAAAAATGGGATGAAAGCACCAAAAAAATTGGGAAAATCCCCGGGAAAACCCCAAAAAATGGGATGAAAGCGCCAAAATTATTGAGAAAATCCCTGGGAAAACCCAAAAAAATGGGATGAAAGTGCAAAAAAATTGGGAAAATCCCCAAAAAATGGGATGAAAGCACCAAAAAAATTGGGAAAATCCCCAAAAAATGGGATGAAAGCACCAAAAAAATTTGGGAAAAACCCCAAAAAATGGGATGAAAGCGCAAAAAAAATTTGGGAAAATCCCCGGGAAAAACCCAAAAAATGGGATGAAAGCGCAAAAAAATTGGGAAAAACCCCAAAAATGGGATGAAAGCACCAAAAAATTTGGGAAAATCCCCGGAAAAACCCCAAAAAATGGGATGAAAGTGGGAAAAACTGGGAAAATCCTTGGAAAAGGCACAAAAAGGGCGAAAAAACCTCCAAAAATGGGGGGAAATAAGAAAAAACATAAAAAAGGCTTCGGGGTTTTTTTTCCCACTTTTTTTCCCCCCATTTTTCCCAGAATCTCCAGGATCAGCTGGAGCTGTCCCTGGGTTCACAATTCCCATTATTTCCCATCACAATTCCCATTTTTCCAGTTATTTCCCATCACAATTCCCATTTCTCCCATCACAATTCCCATTTTTCCCATTTTTCCCGTTATTTTCCCGTTATTCCAGGATCTCCGGGAGCAGCTGGAGCGGTCGCTGGCGCTGCGGCGGCGCCAGGAGCGGGAGCTGACTCCCAATCCCATCACAATTCCCATTTTTCCCATCACAATTCCCATTTTTCCCATCACAATTCCCATTTTTCCCATTTTTCCCGTTATCCCAGGATCTCCGGGAGCAGCTGGAGCGGTCGCTGGCTCCCAATCCCATCACAATTCCCATTATTTCCCATCACAATTCCCATTTTTCCCATCACAATTCCCATTTTTCCCATTTTTCCCATTTTTCCCGTTATTTTCCCATTTCCCCAGGATCTCCGGGAGCAGCTGGAGCTGTCCCTGGCTCCCAATCCCATCACAATTCCCATTTTCCCCATCACAATTCCCATTTTTCCCATTTTTCCCGTTATTTTCCCGTTATCCCAGGATCTCCGGGAGCAGATGGAGCTGTCCCTGACTCCCAATCCCATCACAACTCCCATTTTTCCCATCACAATTCCCATTTTTCCAGTTATTTCCCATCACAATTCCCATTTCTCCCATTTTTTCCCGTTATTTTCCCATTTTTCCCGTTATTTTCCCGTTATTTTCCCGTTACTCCAGGATCTCCAGGAGCAGCTGGAGCGGTCCCTGGGCTCACAATTCCCATTTCTCCCATCACAATTCCCATTTTTCCCATTTTTCCCATTTTTCCCATTTTTCCCGTTATCCCAGGATCTCCGGGAGCAGCTGGAGCTGTCCCTGGCTCCCAATCCCATCACAATTCCCATTTTTCCCATCACAATTCCCATTTTTTCCCATCACAATTCCCATTTTTCCCATTTTTCCCATTATTTTCCCATTTTTCCCGTTATCCCAGGATCTCCGGGAGCAGCTGGAGCAGTCGCTGGCTCCCAATCCCATCATAATTCCCATTTTTCCCATTTTTCCCATTTTTCCCATTTCTCCCGTTATTTTCCCATTATTCCAGGATCTCCGGGAGCAGCTGGAGCGGTCGCTGGCTCCCAATCCCATCACAATTCCCATTTTTCCCATTTTTCCCATTTTTCCCATTTTTCCCATTTTTCCCATTTTTCCTGTTATTTCCCCAGGATCTCCGGGAGCAGCTGGAGCGGTCGCTGGCTCCCAATTCCCATTTTTCCCATTTTTCCGTTATTTTCCCGTTATCCCAGGATCTCCGGGAGCAGCTGGAGCGGTCCCTGGGCTCACAATTCCCATTTCTCCCATCACAATTCCCATTTTTCCCGTTATTTCCCATCCCCAGGATCTCCGGAGCAGCTGGAGCGGTCGCTGGCTCCCAATCCCATCACAATTCCCATTTTTCCCATCACAATTCCATTTTTCCCATTTTTCCTGTTATTTTCCCAGGATCTCCGGGAGCAGCTGGAGCGGTCGCTGGCGCTGCGGCGGCGCCAGGAGCGGGAGCTGGCGGCGCTGAAGGGGAGCGCTGAAGGACGAGGTGACGGCGCACGAGAGAGACCTGGAGAGGATCCGGGGCGAGATGGGGAACGTGCGAAGGGACCTGGAGCAGCGCGGAGAGGTGGGGATTTGGGAATTTGGGAATTCTGGGGGAATTCGGGAATTTGGGAATGGGAATGGAGATGGGAATGGGGATGGAATTCAGACCTGGAGAGGATCCGGGGCGAGATGGGGAACGTCCACAGGGACCTGGAGCAACGCGGAGAGGTGGGGATTTGGGAATTTGGGAATTTGGGAATGGAACAGATCCGGGGCGAGATGGGGAACGTGCGCAGGGACCTGGAGCAAAAGGGAGAGGTGGGGAATCGGGAATTTGGGAATTTGGGAATGATGGGAATGGAATTCAGACCTGGAGAGGATCCGCGGCGAGATGGGGAACGTGCGCAGGGACCTGGAGCAGCGCGGAGAGGTGGGAATTGTGTGGGAATTTGGGAATGGTGGGGATGGAACGGATCCACGGGGAGATGGGGAACGTGCGCAGGGACCTGGAGCAACGGGGAGAGGTGGGAATTTGGGAATTCGGGAATGATGGGAATGGAACGGATCCGGGGGGAGATGGGGAACGTGCGCAGGGACCTGGAGCAGCGCGGAGAGGTGGGAATTTGGGAATTGTGTGGGAATTCGGGAATGGAACGGATCCGGGGCGAGATGGGGAACGTCCGCAGGGACCTGGAGCAGCGCGGAGAGGTGGGAAATCGGGAATTCGGGAATGATGGGAATGGGAATGGAACGGATCCGGGGGGAGATGGGGAACGTCCGCAGGGACCTGGAGCAAAAGGGAGAGGTGGGAAATCGGGAATTCGGGAATGGGGATGGGAATGGGAATGATCTGGGGTGAGATGGGGAACGTCCGCAGGGACCTGGAGCAACGGGGAGGGGTGGGGAATCGGGAATTTGGGAATTTGGGAATGGGAATGATGGGACCAATGGGAATTCAGACCTGGAACGGATCCGGGGGGAGATGGGGAACGTCCGCAGGGACCTGGAGCAAAAGGGAGAGGTGGGAAATCGGGAATTCGGGAATGGGGATGGAATGGGAATGATCTGGGGTGAGATGGGGAACGTCCGCAGGGACCTGGAGCAACGGGGAGGGGGTGGGGAATCGGGAATTTGGGAATTTGGGAATGGGAATGATGGGACCAATGGGAATTCAGACCTGGAACGGATCCGGGGGGAGATGGGGAACGTCCGCAGGGACCTGGAGCAAAAGGGAGAGGTGGGAAATCGGGAATTCGGGAATTTGGGAATGGAACAGATCCGGGGCGAGATGGGGAACGTCCGCAGGGACCTGGAGCAACGGGGAGAGGTGGGAAATCGGGAATTTGGGAATGATGGGGATGGGAATGGAGATGGGAATTCAGACCTGGAGCGGCTCCAGGGGGAGATGGGGAATGTCCGCAGGGACCTGGAGCAACGGGGAGAGGTGGGGATTTGGGAATTCGGGGAATTTGGGAATGGAGAGGATCCGGGGGGAGATGGGGAACGTCCGCAGGGACCTGGAGCAAAAGGGAGAGGTGGGAAATCGGGAATTTGGGAATGGAACGGATCCGCGGGGAGAGGGGAACGTCCGCAGGGACCTGGAGCAACGGGGAGAGGTGGGGATTTGGGAATTCGGGAATGATGGGGGAAATTGGGAATGGAATGGAGATGGGAATGGGATGGTGGGAATGGAGATGGGAATTCAGCCTGGAGCGGCTCCGCGGGGAGATGGGGAACGTCCGCAGGGACCTGGAGCAGTGGAGAGGTGGGGATTCGGGAATTCTGGGGCGATTTGGGAATGATGGGAATGGAACGGATCCAGGGGGAGATGGGGAACGTCCGCAGGGACCTGGAGCAAAGGGGAGAGGTGGGAAATCGGGAATTTGGGAATTCTGTGGGAATTCTCTGGGAATTCGGGAATTTGGGAATGGGAATGGTGGGAATGGGAATGGAGATGGGAATGGAGATGGGAATTCAGACCTGGAGTGGCTCCAGGGGGAGATGGGGAACGTCCGCAGGGACCTGGAGCAAAAGGGAGAGGTGGGGATTCGGGAATTGTGTGGGAATTCGGGAATTTGGGAATGGGAATGATGGGAATGGGAATGGGAGTGGTGGGACCAATGGGAATTTGGGAATTCAGCGACTCCAGGGTGAGATGGGGAACGTCCACCGGGACGCGGAGCAAAGGGGAGAGGTGGGAATTTGGGAATTCTGGGGGGATTTGGGAATGGAGATGGGAATGATGGGAATGGGAATCTGGGAATGATAAAATTGAAAAATTGAAATGATAACGGGCATTACGATTGAATATAAAATTAAAAATTGAAATGGTAACTGGCACTAAAATTAAAAATTAAAATTAAAAATTTAAATAAAAATTAAAAATACAATTAAAATTAAAATAAAAAATAAAATAAACATTAAAATAGAGATTAAAAATACAATTAAAATGGAAATAAAAAACGACAATGAAAAATGAAAATAAAAATGAAAATAAAAATTAGAAACACAATTAAAATTAAAAATTACAATTAAAAAATGAAAATAAAAAATGAAAATAAAAATTAAAAATACAATTAAAAATGAAAATAAAAAATGAAAAATACAATTTAAAATGGAAATAAAAATTAAAAATACAATTAAAAATTGCAATAAAAATTCAGATAAAAAATCAAAATAAAAAATAAAAATGAAAAGGGAACGAATTCCATTTCCTCCTCCCGCAGGAGAACTCCCGGCTGGCGCAGGAGCGGAGGATCTGGGGCTGCAGCTGCGGAACGCGCGGCGGGAGCTGCGGGAGAGCGGCCAGGAGAGCGAGCAGTGGCGCGGAATGTTCCAGAAGAACAAGGAGGAGCTGCGCAAATCCCAGCAGGAGTCAGCGCGGGGTTCGGGGTTCGGGGTTCGGGATGGGTGAAATCCCCAAAAAAATCGGGATTTGGGGGGCTTTTGGTATCAAATGGGAAAAAAAATCGAATTTTTCTGGGTGAAATCTGAAAAAAATTGGGAATTTTGGGGCTTTACTGAGTGAAATTCCAAAAAAAATTGGGATTTTTTAGATTTTCTGAGTGAATCCCCCAAAAATTGGGAATTTTGGGGTTTTTTGGTGGCAAATGGGAAAAAAAATTGAATTTTCTGGAGTTTTCTGGGTGAAAATCCAAAAAAAAAAAAAAGGGAATTTTTGAGATTTTTCTGAGTGAAATCCCAAAAAAAAATTGGCAATTTTGGGGGTTTTTGGTGGCAAACGGGAAAAAAAATCGAATTTTTCTGGGGTTTTCTGAGAGAAATCCCCCACAAAAATCGGGATTTTGGGGGTTTTTGGTGGCAATGGGAAAAAAATCAATTTTTTTCTGGGGTTTTCTGAGTGAAATCTGAAAAAAAATCGGGAATATTTTGGGGCTTTACTGAGTGAAATTCCAAAAAAAATTGGGAATTTTTGGGGTTTTCTCAGTGAAATCCAAACAAAATTTGGGAATTTTTGGGGGCTTTTGGGGGGCTTTTTTGGGGGCTTTTTTTTTGCTTTTTTGGGAATTTTGTGACTCCAGGGCTGGGAAATTTTGGGATTATTTGGGGCTTTTGGGGGGAAATTTTTGGGTATTTTTGGGGAATTTTGTGGGATTTTGTGGGAATTTTTTGGGATTTTTTGGGAATTTTTTGGGAATTTTGTGACTCTGGGGCTGGGAAATTTTGGGATTATTTGGGGGCTTTTTGGGGGGAATTTTTTGGGCCTTTTTGGGGCTTTTTGGGGGAATTTTTTGGGAATTTTTTTGGAATTTTGTGACTCCGGGACGGGGGAAAATTGGATTATTTGGGGATTTTTTGGGGATTTTTTTGCCTTTTTTGGGGGCTTTTTGGGGGGCTATTTTTGGAATTTTTTGGGGGGGATTTTTTGGGGAATTTTGTAATGCTGGGGCTGGGAAATTTTGGATTATTTGGGGGCTTTTGGGGGGCTTTGTTTGGACTTTTTTGGGGGCTTTTTTGAGCCTTTTTTGGGCTTTTTTTTATTTTTGTGACTCCAGGGCTGGGAAATTTTGGGCTTTTTTGGGCTTTTTTTGGGAATTCGGGGAATTTTCTGGAACGTTGGGGAATTTTTGGGGATCCGTGTCTCCGGGCCGTCGCAGGCTGCTGCAGGCGCGTTCGGAGCGCGAGGAGTTGGAGGAGGAGCTGCGGGAGCTGCGCCAGCGACTCCGCGCCGCGCCCGACCACGGGGAGCTGGAAAACCGCCCGCAAGGTGCCCAAAAACCGGGGGGTTCTTCCCAAAATTTGGGGTTTTAGAGAAAAAAAAATCGGGATTTTGTTCCCAAAAATCAGGGGTTTATTCCCAAAAATTCAGGATTTTATTCCCCAAAAAATCAGGGGTTTATTCCCAAAAATTGGGATTTTAGAGAAAAAAAATTGGGATTTTATTCCCCCCAAAATCAGGGGTTTATTCCCAAAAATTTAGGATTTTAGAGGAAAAAAATCGGGATTTTATTCCCAAAAATTCAGGATTTTATTCCCCAAAAATCAGGGGGTTATTCCCAAAAATTTGGATTTTATTATCAAAAAATTTGGGATTTTAGAGAAAAAAAATCGGGATTTTATTCCCCCAAAAAATCGGGATTTTATTCCCAAAAAAATCAGGGGTTTATTCCCAAAAATTTGGGGTTTTATTCCCAAAAAATCAGGATTTTATTCCCAAAAATTTTAGAGAAAAAAAATTGGGGATTTTATTCCCAAGAAATTTTGGGGTTTTATTCCCAAAAAATCGGGGGTTTATTCTCCCAAAATTCAGGGTTTTATTCCCAAAAATTGGCATTTTAGAGAAAAAAAATCGGGATTTTGTTCCCCAAAAATTTGGGGTTTTATTCCCGAAAATTTGGGATTTTATTATCAACAATTTGGGATTTTAGAGAAAAAAAATTGGGGTTTTGTTCCCGAAAATTTGGGATTTTATTCCCCAAAAAATCAGGATTTATTCCCCAAATTCGGGCTTTTATTCCAAAAAATCGGGTTTTTATTCCCCTTAAAATCCAGGATTTTTTTTCCCCCCCAAATCCCAATTTTTCCCCAAAATTCGGGGATTTTGCCCCAAAATTCGGGGATTTTCCGCAGGAGGTTTCCAGCCGGGAGCTGGAGCTGGAAAAACTCCGGAGAGCTGGAAAAACTCCAGGAGGAGCGAGACGGGGCGGCGCAGGTAATTTGGGGATTTGGGGGAAATTTTGGGGAATTTTATTGGGATTTTATTGGGATTTATTGGGATTTTTTTTATTATTTTATTGGGATTTTGGGGGGATTTTTTGGGGGATTTTATTGGAATTTTATTAGGATTTTTTTGGGTTTGGGGATCCCAAAATTCCCCAAAATTGGGGTTTGGGATCCCAAAATTCCCAAAATTGGGTTTGGGATCCCAAAATTCCCAAAATTCGGGATTTTATTCCCAAAAAATCGGGTTTCTATTCCCCTTAAAATCCAGGAATTTTTTTTCCCTCCAAAATCCCATTTTCCCCAAAAAAATTCCATTTTTCCCCCCAAAATTCGGGGATTTTGCCCCAAAATTCGGGGATTTTCCGCAGGAGGTTTCCAGCCGGGAGGCTGGAGCTGGAAAAACTCCGGGAGGAGCTGAAAAACTCCGGGAGGAGCGAGACGGGGCGGCGCAGGTACGGCGTGGGGATTTGGGATTTTATTGGGAATTTATTGGGATTTTTTTTTTTATTTATTGGGGATATTCCCCCCCAAAAATTCCCCAAAAAGTTCCCCCCAAAATTCCCTATAAAATCCCCCCAAATTCCCCAAAATTCTCACAAATTTCCCCAAAAATTCCCCTAAAAAATCCTTTAAAATTCCCCCGAAATTCCCCCAAAATCCCCCCAAAAAAATCCCCCACAATTCCCCCCAAAATTCCCCCCAAAATTCCCTAAAAAAATCCCCCAAAATTCTCACAAAATTCCCCCAAAATTCCCTAAAAAATTCCTTTAAAATAAAAAAAAAAAAAAATCCCCCCAAAATTTTCCCAAAAATTCTCCCAAAAATTCTCCCAAAATTCCCAAAAAAATCCCCCGAAATTCTCCAAAATTCTCACAAAATTCCCTAAAAAATTCCTTTAAAATCAAAAAAAAAATCCCCCCAGAAATTGCCCCAAAATTCCCCAAAATTCCCTAAAAATTCCTTAAAAATCCCCCAAAAATCCAAAAAATTCTCCCCAAAATTCCCCCCAAAATTCCCCAAAATTTCCCCCAAAAAATCCCAAAAATTCCCCAAGAATCCCCCCCAAATCTAAAAAAATCCCCAAAAAATCCCCCAAAAATCAAAAAAATCCCCCAAAATTCCCTAAAAAATTCCTTAAAAATCCAAAAAAATCCCAAAAAATCCCAAAAATCACCCAAAAATCCCCCAAAAATCCCGAAAAATCCCGAAAAATCCCCAAAAATCCAAAAAAAATCCCCCAAAATCCCCCCAATGCCCCAAATCCCCCAATCCCCGAGTTCCGCGTCCCGCAGTCGCGATTCCTGAAGCTGGCCGGCGCCTC